>PVJN01029914.1:0-26043 GCA_004026805.1 Lasiurus borealis
CCGTACCTCAGCTTTTTGCAGTTCCTCTGGGTGTCTGTGAACCCCTCTCTTTCCCTCCAGCTGCAGAACCCCCACTCAGCCAGCTTTCCTGTGGTTCTGGATGATGTCTGTTCTGTCCTTCAGTTGTAGTTCCGAAATTGTTGTGCGAGGCAGCCGTGTAGGTGTTTACCTATGCCGCCATCTTGGCTCCTCTCCTCTAGCATATTCTTGAAAAACCTTATAAGCATGGTTTTGAACTCTATATCCAGTCGTTTTTTCCCTCCATTTCTTTTGTTTGTGATCCCTTCCCTTGTCTTGGCATTTTCACTATGCCGGGGAAACTTCTGTGTTGAATTCAGCCTTATGATACCAGACTTGCAAAACTGAAGAAGCCTCTGTTGAGCTTGGGATGGGTGGAGTTTCAGGGCTTAAAGGACCGCCTTGCCTTCCAGTCGGCCCCACCCTCCACAGCCCCCGAGTCTCATGTGACTGGGTAATCGCTGGAGCCGTCCTTGTGCGCGCAAGCCCGAAGTGCCTCTAGACCGCTGCCTTTCCAGCTCCCCTGCACACCAGGACCACAGGAGTCTAGGTCTCCAGGGTTTCGCCCAAAACAGGGGCTTTGTGGACTCAGAAGTGGCACAGTTAGGAGGGTCTGTCTCCCGCCCAGTCTCGAAAGCCAGCGGCACAATCAGCAATCAGTCCTCCTCGCAGTGCTGTGTGAGACCAGACCTCTGATCTTTTGCAACTCCTCTAAATTTCCGTGCACCTCTCCCTTTTCACAGTCCAAACTCTCTCCGTATGAGTTTTGGCTGGATCTGGGGTTTAGTGTCGTAAGATAAGGGGTTCAATGCCATTGGGAGTCTCCGTTTCCCTCCCGCCAGAGAAAGCCAGCCAGGTTCTCCAGCACCTGCTCTCTTAGCGCGCGTGTCTCTGTACCTCCGCTTTTTGAAGCTCCTCTGGGTCTCTGTGAGCCCTTCTCTTTCCTTCTAGCTGTAGAACTTCCACTCAGCCAGCTTTCCTGTGGTTCTGGATGATGTCCGTTCTGTCTTTTAGTTGTAGTTTTGAAATTGTTGTGCGAGGCAGCAGTGTAGGTGTTTACCTATGCTGCCATCTTGGATTCTCTTCACTTTACTAATTCTTTATTTCTTATTTCTGTGCAACCCTGTGCAACTTGGCTTCCTTCCACTTCTTCTTCTTCATGGCATCACATATCTCAAGGCCATCATTTGTAACCACTTTGTCACAAATTTGGTGCCCTTCTTTCAGGTCCTTTCTCCCTGGTCCTTTTCCCTTCCTGGGACTCCCACCTTCCTGGCTCTCGTTCTTTTCTACCTTCTTTCCATCCCAGAGTTGTGTGAATTCCCCAAGGCTCAGGCCTCTGTTCATCATTGGGAGAACTTATTTAAACAGATGGCTCCTGTTCTACATCTCCAGGCTTACCCTCTAAGTCCAGGCTTTAGCCCTATTTTTACAGTTGTCTATGAACCACTGTCATTTTGAATTCAATGTATCTAAAACCAGACACATCAACCATGCTTCTTCATACCCGATGCCCACATTTCCGTCAACGGTACCACTGTAAACTCCCAAGTTTAAATTTTTATCTTTGGCTTCTATCTTTAAGAAGCCTGAAAATCCTATGGTTCTCCCTTTGCAATCTTTCTTCAATTGGTCCTTTGCTCTCATTCTAACCAATTTTAACTACATGACCTCATGCCTGGATCGCTTTGACTGCCTTTGAATAGGGCTCATGCTTCTTGTTCAGATATCATATGAACGTTCCTAACATGTCACGTCTTCCATTTTACTTCTTTGCCCAAAATAACATCAACAGTTCCCCACTGCCTATAGGAAAAAGATCAAATGTGTTAAACTGGCATTTAGGGATTAGAAAAAGAGTGGGCAAACTATAGCCCACAGACTAAATCTAACCCACTACGTAGTCTATAAATAAAGCTTTATTGCAAGGGTGGGGAACATCTAGCCTGCAGGCCATATAAGACCTGCAAAACCTTTTGGTCTGGCCCTACTAAGGCATTAGGATGAGTTAATTGTTTGACCAAATATAGCAGGTTAATTATTTTTGTTGTTAATCCTCACCCAAAGAATTAACATTAATTTTTAGAGAGAGTGGAAGGGAGGAAAAGAGGCAGAAAGAGAGAAACATTGATGTGAGAGAAACACATTGATTGGTTGCTTTCCACATGCTCCCTGACCATGGCCGAGGATTGAGCCATGGTTAGAATTCAAACCAAAGAAGGTGCATTTGAAATAGTCAGAGCATAAATTGGTATCTAGTTGAATGACTTGAAGAATTACTTCAAATTACCATATCTGAGCAGACTCTGCAGTAAGACATTTTATTCTGATTTCCTGGTCCTCCAAACTTTCTGGTACATGCCCTCGACCAGAAAGAAACCTGGGACTCTTCAGTCTGAGGGCCAATGCTCTACCCACTAGGCCAAACTGGCCAGGGCTTATTTTTAAGTTGACAATTTCATATGGCCGGAATCTATCTATATAATATCTATCTATATAAGAGAGGAATATGCAAATTAGCTGGGACTCCGTAACATCATGAGCAAACATCAGGGACCTGAGGCTGCATGGCGCCTGGCCAGGGCGAGGGACCTTAGGCAATGGTCGTGGTATCTCAGGCCATCCCCCCCCCCCACCCCAGCACCAGGCTGGGAGACCTCAGGCTGTGCCCCCTGCCCCAGAGTTGGGCCAGGGGACCTCAGGCCGTGCCTCCCATCCAGCAGAGCTTGACAGGGGATCTCAGGCCATGCTGTCCATCCCTGGTGCCAGGCCAGGGGACCTGAGGCTGCATTCCCCACCCAGGGGCTTGACAGAGGTAGGGGTGGCCAAGTCTGGGTCTCCTGTGCTTTCAAAGGGAATACAGATGGTGGGCAGGGACTTGACTCTAGATCCCGTGGTGCACCCCAGACTCTGACAGCAGGGAGGTTTTCATATACATTTTACTAATTCTTTCATCTATAACATTTCTATTATAGAGAAAGGGCAAACAGCAATATTAAAATATTTCCTCTAATTAATTCCTTTTTAATGTGCATGAATTTCATGCATAGGGCCACTAGTGATATTATAAATATCCAAATGGCTATTGGCAAAAATAGTGATATTATAAATATCCAAAAGGCTATTGACTTATTGGAACACAGCCACACCAACCATTTATGTATTATCTATGGCTGCTTTCATGCTACAATGGCAGAGTTGAGTAGCTATGACAGAGACCAAATGGCCCATGAAGCCAAAAATATTTACCATTTCATCCTTTACAGAAAAATTTGATGATCCTGGGGTAGAATAATCAAACATCAGCAGATCTTGTCACAGTTCTTGCCCATGACTCCTTTGGATGAAATTTTTGCTTCTATGGGACTACTGCTGAAACCACTTTCATTGGGTCTTATACCCACTGTCTCAAGCCCAAAAAGCTTATTTCTTTCCTCCCTGGACTTCTTCCTTTAAACAAAGCCAAAGTTCCACCTCTCCATGAAACCATCTGCATCCATCCCCTGCCTCCCCAATGGCCTCCTCTGGCCCCCTCTCTGAAGCTCCCACAGAAGCCTACACTGAGGCTCTATTCCACCTCGAATACAGGCTTCTCCAGGGTCCAAGCTTCGTAACTTCCACAGAGCACCAATGACAACTGCTGATCTTTGATAGCATAATTTTGTAAGAAGGCATTGAACAAACTTACCAGTGAAGGCCTGGGATTCCACATTTGAAAAGGTAAGCTTGGGTTCAAAAGTATGCACTCTAGCCAGCACCACCTATGAAATAAGCCAATGGAATAAAAGTTTAGCTTTAAAAGAGAATATTTATACATTTTCTTTAAACTTAGAACTCCCAATAAGTTTTGATTTACCTTCCTCCCAGGATGCCTATCTCTGCTTCTCTGCCTAGAAAATGCTGCTCATCCTTCAAATCCACTGAACAGCCCTTCCCTGGAAGCCTCCTCAGGGTCCCAGGCAGGCCAGGCACACCCTCCTCCAAGCTCCCATGGAGCTCTGGTGAGATGTTTATGGCAATACTCTGGCACAATGTAGCATAATTTCTTAGTTACGAATGGGATTTCTTACACTGTATGCTTATCAAGAAAAGAAATTTAGTAAATTCATTCCTTCCCTTTCCCCCATTTCCCTAGCACACTACAGGCATTTAGACAGTCCTCAATAAATATTTGTAAAATGGGTGGAAAAATAACTTACTCAATTCATTAACACATGCCTGAGTATCTAACATTCTGCTAGCCTACAATTTTTACCAGACAGATGCATGCCTCAATCCCACTGCTTTTAATAGGCAATGGTTTAACGGGAAGAATTAATGAGATTGATCTTCTAAATGCACACCTTTGGAATGACACTCCCTTGGGCAGAAACCTCCAAAGGCTCCCAGAATCTAAGAAGGCAAGCCCAATTCTAGAGCCAGGTTGCCAGGCCTGTACCAACTAGCCCAGCCTGATTCTGGAAGCTCAGCTTGAATAGTCTCCCCCCATGAGCCCTACTAACCAGGCAAAAAGGAATGATAGCCAGTCCCTTGCCACTGGCTGGAGGTCTTCCTCTGCTTCTCTCCACATAATTTCCTTCTACGGAAATGCCATCCATTTCAAACATCATATTCCCAACTATCAAGTCATGGGATAGGGGAAGGAGGTGTGTGGAGATAAGGTTTTTCTCTCTCTGATTTTTTTTTTTTTTACTGTGATAAAGTACACATAACAGAATTAACAGGCTTAGCCATTTTTAAGGGTACAGCTCAGTGTTAAGTACATGCAATATTGTACAACCATCACCATTCATCTCCAGAATTCCTTTCATCTGCAAAACTGAAATTTTATACCTTTATAACTCCCCCTTTCCCCTTCCTTCTACTCCCTAGCACCTAAAAATATTTGTGGAATGAACAAATGAAGACATCAATGAATTTGGCTTCAACTCTCCCCATAAAAGCCGGAAGTACTGTCCCCTTCTGCTGGACTCCCATGGTACTATCTTCCCACCTTAGATTTATTTCAATCAATCTTAAATGATCTTTTTTTTTTCCCCCCACAATGGAATTCTCCTCGAGACAGGAACTATGACTTATTTGAAAAGTAAAGCTTGGGTCCAAACGCACAAAGACCTATTCTCCATGTTGCTAGATCTGATGGGCAGGTCTTAGTCCTCATCTTACAGCATTTGCTACCAGTTAGTTATTCCCTCTTGTTTGGTTACTCTCTTCCGCTGGCTTCCAGGATGGCAATCTTGGTTTTCCATCCACCTCATTGACTGTTTGTTCCTTTTATTGGTTCTTCCTTGTCTCCCCACCTCTAATGTCAAAGTGTCCCAGGGCTCCATTTTTATTCTTTTCTCTTCTCTGTATACCTTTGGTGATCTCACCTCATCTCAGAGATTCCAATGTCAGCTGTATGCTGATGATGCCCAGATTTTTCTCCAAGCCTGGACCACTTCTCTGAACTCCTAGCTAGTATGTCCTATTGTCTGCTTCAAGTCAAATGGACAAGATGTCTGAGATATGTTCATTGTCTTAAGCTTCATATATCTAACACGGACTCCTGACCTTCCTCCATACTTGCTCCCTCCAAAATCTTACCCATCTCATTTTAATCCATTGATGGTCCAATTGCACAAGCCAACAGTTTTGGAGTCATTCTTGTCTCTCTTATTCCACATACAATCTTAATCAAAACTGATTATTTTTTACCTTCAAAATATATTCAGAATATTTCTCATCCCCTCCACTATTACCATCTTAGATTATTGCAATAGCCTCCTAACTGGTGTCCCTGCTTCTCTCTCTCTCTCTCTTTTTCTTTAAATATATTTTTATTGATTTTTTTACAGAGAGGAAGGAAGAGGAATAGAGAGTCAGAAGCATCGATCAGCTGCCTTCTGCACACCCCCCACTGGGGATGTGCCCACAACAAGGTACATGCCCTTGATCAGAATCGAACCTGGGACCCTTCAGTCTGCAGGCCGACACTCTAACCACTGAGCCAAACCATTTTCGGCCCTGCTTCTACTCTTGATGTCATTCTTATCTGCATCCATAGTCTATCCTCAATTAAGGAGGGATTCTGTAGCAACATAATCTAAATTATGTCATTTCTTTGCTTAAAATCCTTCAAAGTCTTCCTAGTAATGACAATGTCAAAGGAATGAATGTTTCTAAAGTGGTTCAGGGGAAGGTCGGTGGGGGAGGTAGGGTTTTCAGGACACTGTCCTCTTCCCGCCCATGTATATCTTGATTGGCAGTTTTGACTATCTCTCCTATTACCTGATTTCTTAAAGAAGGGAACCATTTTAAAGGGAGAAAAAATACAATCAATCAGCTTCCCTTTTCAGTTCATGTGCCACAAGAAACCATTAATACATTTCTAAAGAAGCAATAAAGTATGCCGATTCTGCCAACACTTAATAACTAGCCTTTCAGAGAATAGTCGTTACCCCCTTGGCGGTGGTGAATTCTCCTTAAGCCCCTCTTCTCCCTGCTCCCTCCAGCTGGTCATCCAGCCTTGTGTGACTACTTGTCCCTGGTCTCTATCCCTTTCTTCCATCTTACTGATGCTGTGACTGGAGGTGAAATCCAAATGAATTAACTAAGATCTCATCCGTTTCCGTGGAGCTACAGCAGTCTCCTAATCAGTCTCCCAACTTCTAGTCATTTATCTATTCCAACTGCAACCTCAAACAGTTTCTGGGATGACTTTAAGTAAACCTGAATTTGATTAAGTCCTTGCTTAAAATTCTCTTAAGAGTGTCCTAAATTTACATACCATTTATCTTTCAAGAACATAGTACAATAAGCCATAGTAAATATTATTTTCTTTTTAAATCTTTCCTGGATGCTTTTATTCTGCATTCTTTTTTAAAAGACCTTGTTTGCCCCAACAGGGGTAGGCAAGTGACCCAGCCCAGGCTAAAATGCTCTATCTCCTTGAAACAGTGACTGGTCCAAAAGGATTAGAACACTACACAAGCTTAGCCAACCAGAGCCTTTCTCTGGAATTGATGTATGGATTCAGAGAAAGAAATTCCCCTTCCAGGTAATGGTTAACCTGGCACTGTCAGCAGGGAAACCCCCATAAGAAAGGTGGCTTGTCTGTAGTGGAAAAGACTGATATCAACACACAAAGAACAGAAGGCAAAGAACAAAACAGACCCCTGGCAATATCAATGCCCACTGTGAAACCTCTTCATTTTGTGAACCCCTAGAGTGTCCTTTCCAGTTATGGAACTAATTACTCCCCTAGTATGCCTCAGCTAGCTGGATCCCAACAGGTCCACCATGCTGTTTGGCTGTATCTATGCTTTTCCCCTACAGTGTTTTATTTGCCCAGAATGCACACTTGGATTTGTGCACAGCAGCCAGGCTTCCTCTGGGGAGCTTTCCCTGAAGGGAGGCACACACAGTTAGACCAAATTTCCTGATGTGCTGTAAAATGCCCTAGACTACACCACTCTGTTGCACTTACACTCCTCCCCTACCTTCCCAGGCTCATAGCTAGCTGACCACACTAGAAACTACACTCAACCTCATCTCTTCATACTTCCTCATTGCCCATGTAGACTTTCATCTTCCTTCTGCCCTATATCCACTGTCACCTCCTACCACCTACAGAGTCGAATCCTTGGTACTAGGGCCCTTCACAAACTAGCCCCAACCTATGTTCTCTAATTTCTACCAACTACTTCCACTTCCAGGAAGATGGAGTAGACATACTTTTCTCTATTCCACCTGCTATGCACACCTAAAATTCTGGACATTATATATAAAACCAGCATAAGAAGAATCTGAAAGGCATAGTGAAGAAAGCAGACCTGATAGGGACCTCAGGACCCAGGCAGGACACTGAGGTGAGTTCCCTGCTTCTAGTCTTGATATCATTCTTATCTCCATCCATAGTCTATTCTCAATTAAAGAGGGATTCTGATGCTTCACCTAGCCAAGGCTTGAAACCAAAGAAGCCGGCAACTTGGAAATGCCAACAGGCACAGAAAAAAAAAAGAGCCCCAGGAAAAGCTTGTTCCATCCAGCAAGACAAAAAACTTTCAGATAATAACTACTTTATTTCAGCCAAATACCACAGAACACTTCATGTCCCACCCACACCCCTACCAGCAAAGTGCAAATGACATTTGGAAAAAACCCTACAGCTAACAATATACTTAATGGTGAAAGACTGGATGCTTTTCCCCTAAGATTAGGAATGGAAAATAACGTCCACTCTTATTCAGCATAGTACTGGAAGCCTTAGCCAGCACAAGAGGCAACAAAAAGAAATAAAAAAACCTACAGATGGAAATAAATAAAACACTTTCTATTTGCAAATGATATGACTGTCTAGGTAGAAAACCCTGAGGAATATACACATACAAAAATGCCTATGACTAATTAGTGAGTTTAGCAAGGCTGTGAGGATACAAGATAAAAATAAAAAACAAAATACTAGCAATGAATACGTGAACACTGAAATTAAAAATACAATAACATTCACTATCACTAAAAAAAATACTTAGATGTAAATATAATTTCTTTCAACAAATCATTCTGTGTACAAGGCACACAAGTCTACTTCTGTCTTGAGGGTGGGGACAGTGTATTGTTTTCCTCTCTAATAAAACCAAAATTCCTAGCCATTGCCCAGCACCTACTAGACATGCACTATTTATTGCCACAGCTCATACCCTGCTCTATCTAACATAGACTTTCTTACCCTCTATGCTCTAGTGAGATCACTGTCTATTAAAAAGCGCCATCTCTAGTTTCTACCTTGGCAGGTTCTGATTGCCAAGGAAGAACCAGGAAAACTGTCTCTGTCCCACTCCCAAACACACTTATGCCCTTACATGGCAGACAACAGGGATTTGGAGTGGCCTCTGTAGGCATCTCTCAATAGGTAACTACAATAGACTCACTTGCCCAAAGGCTCCAGAGAATGTTGTAACGGTGTGAGACCACTGCCACTGTTGTCTCAATCATGCTCTGTGCTGGGAGGAGCTATGAATGCACCCCTCCCCCATAACAGCTCAGTTATGAATGAGAATTTCTGTCTGTGTTGAAGAAAGTGCTGTGGAAGGAAAAAGACTATGGGAGATAGGCCAGGGCCCAGAGGGCATTCAGATTCTTTTCCCAAAATCTTTCCTTTTTTTCTTACTTCTGAGTTTAGCAAATGGAACTGTCATTAAGCAAAAGCCAAAACCTCAGAACAATCCTAATTCCTCTCTTCCCACACTCCCTGGCCAAACCCACAGCAAAACCTGTTGTTTCACTTTTATTATGAATTGAAAATCCAACTACTTCTTACCATCTCTACCATTACCACTCCTTGGGACCTGGCTCCTCTCATTACTAACCTGGATAACTCCAATAGACTCCAACATTTTCCCCTGAGCCCTTCTTCCTCCCTCAGTCTATTCTCAACAGAGTAGCAAAAGTGATTCTTTCAAGATGTTACACAGATCATGAGTTACATCTTTCAAAACCCTGAGGTGTTCCTAATTCTCTTGGTTATTCACAATAGAACCAAGTCCTGACAATAACCCCAATGGCCTGGCCACCATTATTTCTTTGGCCCCACTGTCTACCACTCTCTTCCTCACCTTATCTCCTCACTCCACTCCAGCCACCATGGCAACCTTTACTTTGCTGTTCCCATTGTCTAATGTTCTTCCCCAAGTTAAACACATGACTCACTTCACCACATTCACTATGGAATTCACTATGCTATGAATTCACCAAACCCATTTCCTTTTTCTTGTGGGCAAGATTACACATGATTACATTTTCCACCCTCCCTTGCAGATTAAAGTAAACATGTGACAGAATTCTGGCCAATGGGTGGGAGGGATGTATGTTTCTTCCAGACTAGCTTATAAAAATTTCACCACCAAATCCTCTCTATCTCTATCCTCCAGCTGAATGAAAAAAAATTTGAGAGCCTTAATGAGGACAGAGCCACAAGATGGAAGGAGTGTGGGTCCCTCAATAATCATAAAGTATGGCTGCTAACCAGGAGCAGCCACACTGGAATTTTTCTGTGCAAGAAATAGTTATCTTGGATTCATACACTGAGATTTTGGGATTTGTTTGATACTTAACCTAACAATTTTGTTTCTCTCTCAGTGAGGCCTTTTTTTGACTATTCAAAATCCTCCCAATACTTCTAGTGGACTATCTGGCTTTGTCTCCATAGTCCTTATTATCATATGGCAGTGATTTTCAACTTTTTTCATTCTCATGGCACACATACACTAATTACTAAAATTCAGTGGCACACCAAAATATATATGTATATATATTTTGCTGACCTGACAAAAAATAGATATAATTTTGATTCATCCACACCAGATGGCTAGTGTTGTGTTGGCTAGGCTATTGTCATTTTTTTATTTGACAATCTAAGGGATAGGAGATCAGTGATCCTGACTAAATAGTCAAATATTGCTTGTTTTAAAAATTCTTGTAGTACATCAGTTGAAAATAGCTGCCATTATAGCATAATGTATATTTTATGATTACTTTTCTTGTAATAATATATTCTCAAATTTGAATGTAAGTTGAAAGCAGAGCTTTTGCTTCTTCTCCCCCTTCCCTTTGCTGTATCTCCTGGGTCTAGCACAGTTATAAAAATGTTCATTGTTGAATGGATGAATGGATGGATGGATAAATGGATAGATGGATGGATGGATGAATGAATGAATGAACAAATGGCACACCTGGGTTCTAAGATCAGAAAAGTCTGAGTTGAGACCTGATTCACCATTTACTAGCTGTATGACATGGAGCAAGTTACTCTACCTTTTTAAGGCTCATTTTCCTCACCTGTAAAATGGGTGAAGTAACATCACCTTCTGTATAGAAATTGGGAATAGTTAACATCATAATCATAAGTCCCTTAGCACAGAGTCTAGTATTAGCTCAGATTCCACAAATGCTCACTGCTTTGTTATCAACTCAAGGCCAGAGGATGAGACTGGGTATCAGGCCCTTGCTAAGTTGTTAGTAGGACCATATTTCAGAAAGCAAGGAGCAGAATGGATATTTACATGCACAGATTCTTCTCAAAGAAATTATGGTAAACAACTAGGTAAGTGAGAATCAAGAGCTGCCTAAAAATTCTCAGTAAATTGCCAACAATTAGAAAAACATGACAACTGGTATTGAGGTGATGAAGTGTGTTGACTATGCAGAAGAGTGTGCTGGGGCAAGAACACCACCCAAATGATGAGGGATTACTTTGTGCCTTTTAAGAAACAATTTTCACAGCAAAACTTGAGAAAAAAGAGGCCTCTTGCATCATGGGAACAAGGTAATAAGGCTATAAAAATGGAACTCAAATAAACCACACACAGGGCTCATATGGGCCTAGTTTTCCAGGAAAAATAGCAATTGCCACAGCACAAATGAGAGCGTCGCACTTGTGCCCTAGCAGAGCAAACAGCTTTCAAAACTCGTTAGATTGCAGGAAAGCCATGGGGTTTGCCAAATTAGCAGTACCAGCTCTCACTTGCCCCTCCCTGTCATGCTCGCCTCTTTCTACTGATAAAAGGACATACCAATACCTGTGCCTGCTTCACCATGTTCAAAACACAGAATCCTCCCAGAATGAACAGTACTGTGCAGTCAGGAGAGCCCAGGCCACATTCCCACGTGCAGCCAGCTGCCCCCTCCTACAGGCCTTCTTGGCTTTCTCCTGGGCTCAGATCTGCTCTCAGTCTCAACTCTGGCATCTCCATGCAGCACTGGGCCTTGTTCACAAACACCCTTCCTAAAACTCTTTTTTCTTGTGGCCCCTCAGGCTCTCACTAAACTCCCCCATCCCCACCTCTGCAATGCCTCTCATCTCCATCTGGGGCCTATTTTCCACCTCTGCACCCTAAGTGTTAGTGCTACAAGCCTCCACAAATGGTGTCTGCCTACCTTTCTGTTTCTTGGGCCTGTTCTTTCTGTGTATCTGAGGCAGGAGAGCTTTGTGGTTAGGAACAGATTATTTATTTATTTATTTATTTATTTATTTATTTATTTATTTATGGTAATCCTCAGACAAGGGTATTTTTCCATTCTTTTTTAGAGTGGAATGGAGTGGAAGAGAGAAACATCTATGTGAAAAAGAAGACATCAATTGGTTGCCTCCTGCACGCACCCTGAACAGGACCAGGGAACCTGCAACCAAGGTATGTGCCATTGACTGGAACTGAACCTAAGACTCTTCAGTCCATGGGCCAACGCTCTATCCACTGAGCAAACCAACTAGGACTAGAGACAGATTCTGAGGTCAGACCCACCAGACCTAATCTTAGCTCTATAGCAGTATGATCTTGGGCAGTTAAGTAATTGCTTTCTACCTATTTCTTCATCTGTGAAATGGAAACAATGATAGCACCTCACTGGATCACTGCAGGGATTAAATAAGTTAATATGTACAAAGCTCTTAGAAACCATGCCTGGCATAAAGCATTACCTAGGATCACTGAAACATGTGTCCATTACTCCAGCCAAATCCCAAACATACTCCACGTCCTTCCATCTCCATTTACTCAGGCCTTTTATCTTTGCTGGGAGTGTCCAGCCTCCATCTCAGCCAGGCCTTTAAATAGTATAGTTGACAAAAACAACCTCTCCATAACACCCTTCTTGATTCCCCTGCCCCAGGCGCCCAATGAGATGAGGTTCCTCCCTGCTCTTAACGGGGTGGGCTATTGAAGAAGGGCCCTACTTAATCACCCTTGAGTATCAATTTTAGACTTATTTTATCCTTCCCACTCTCAGTTCATGAGCTTCTCAGAAACAAGGATGTAGACAAGAAGGTAGTGGGTTTTTCTTCCCAAATCTTCTTTCCTTGTAAACTAAGACACTGTAAAGACTCAATAAACATTTGCTGGATTAAGTTAAAATACACAAGCCAACCAGAGCCTGAAACAAAAGATCAGCAGGAGAGAGGATTTCGGGCTCAAAAGAGTACCTGAGACCAAGTCAGTGTTTGGTTGTCGGCTTCATTTTAGTCATTTCCTAACGACCAACAAAAAGCCAAATCCTTTCAGCTAATTTGCAACCCACTTCCACGGCTAAGAGTACTTTCTGATAGGCTCACTCTGGCTTAGGGAGACATGTTCTCCTAATAAATCCTATTTAATTATCCTTTTTTAGGGCATTTCTTAAAAATATTCTTAAAAAAGGACCACTGTTTATTTTATTTTGCTATTGTTTTAATCAAAGCATCAAAGATATAGGGATATGGAATTCCTTTATTTGAGCAAGTAGGTTATTCTTTAAGAGAATTTACTGCTCACCTCTACACTTTAGAACAAGCAGCAAATCATGTATTACTTGTAAGTACACAGCCTTTCACTTATATCCAATCTCACATTACCATTAACTTGTTTCTTCATTCATGGAAAACACAACAAAGGTGTTCCTGACATTTAAAGTAAACATTTAATATAGACTCATGACATTCTTCTTAAAAATAAATTCTGATTCTTAATCTAATTTTGGGTCATTGCCATTAGCTAGATAAATGCCAACCTAATGAAATGATTCTGTAATACACAAAGATGGCTTAATGCAGCATTAGCTGAAAGAGCAAAAATTAGAAGCCATCTAAATGCCCCATTACCAGCTCATAGCTTACTGAAGACATTCCCTTGATAGAATATGATGCAGCCATCTTAAATGAGCATAATGAAAACCAGGGAACCCCATGGAAAAGGGCTGAAGTTGCAATCTTAAGAGTAAAAGGCATGCAAATGTGTAGGGATACATGTTTGTGTCATCAAGCTGAACAGATTAGGCCCAGGATTTACAGTGAGATACAAGGAAAGTTAGGGAAAAGCTAAAAGGAAATCTCAGTAAATGGGGCTAGAGAGGATGGTGGCAGCCACAGGAAAATCAGAACCCTTGGCATGGGGCAGGGGCAGGAAAGGCTCCACCAAGCAAAAGGTCATTTCAAGAACCCAAAGTAGGTCAGGGGAATGGGAAGAAAGCCCTCTCTAGTTTTTCAGAATTCATCAATCCCTGGGCGAGTAAACAATTTTCAAAACCCCTAAGATGCTCAATGTCAAGCTTTGTCCTTTCCCTAGTGTGGCCACTGGGCTCTACCTGAAAGCTCAGTCCCTTCCAAGCCTCCGAGGCTATTTCTGACCCAAGGAAGGCGGGACTTAAGGGGCTGTAGCCTAGAACCCAGGGATCTTGCTTGCTTGCTGCTAATCTGACAGATAAAGAAAGTGAACTCCCAAGAGAGCAAACATCTTGGCCAAAGACACACAGAGAGTTGTTGGCTGAGCTGACACTTGAATCTGAGTTTGCCTATATCTGGGTTTAAAGCTTTTCTGGTATGAGACCGACTAATGAGTTGGACCTCTTGGCACACAGTGCTGGGGCCCAACTGATGCAGTGTAAGAGTGGCTCTTAATGAAGAGGTGAGCCTAACCAGGGCAGAGCAGGAAAACCTTGGTGATGCCAGGACACCTCAAAGAGAAAAAGCTCCCTCCAGCATTGCAGCCCGTCCATGTCAAAGCCCCACCTTTAACTCCTTTGTTGATTTAGCTAAGGCTCTGCTGCCCTGTGGGTGCCAATGCTGGTCCCTCATGGCATGGCCTATACCACAGACAAGTTTGGATAGGAGAAAAAGGACTCCAGGCTTTTATCTACAATCTATGTCCCCCTTGATTCCTACCCCTATCCCATCAGAATCCCCACTCTGGATCCAACCCCTCCACACTCACCTAAATACAAGAGACCACACTCAATGCTCTGGCATTTAAGATCCTCCCTCATATGGTTCAAACCATTTACCTAATGATGCCTCCCAAGGCACTCACCCCTCTCCAAAATGGACAGGGGCTGCTGTCATGCTCTCCTCCCCACCTCAAGTCCCCTAAGAGCCAGCTCAAGCTTTCTCTCATTATCCAAGTTCTTCTCTAAACATGTTGGTATTGCTCACACTCTCTCCACTGAATGACCCCGACCACTTGGGACCTGAGCAGCCAAAAGGTTAGACTCTCCCATGTGAAACAATCAGGTTCTCAAATGCTGTCACTCAAAGAACTATGCACAGGAGGCGCTCTCCTCCCCCAGATCTGCTCTAAATATAACCTTAGCAATTCCATCGTTTAAGTGGATGTCAAACTCTCCCTTGCACCCTGTAAAAGGAGTGCAAACATTAGTCAGTGATGCAGGAGCCAGGACCATCGGTGAGATTCCTGACAGATTCCGAAGCTTCTCTCACCTGTCCTAGCTGTGCAGTGAGCACTTCCTGAGCTCCTATCACGTGCTGATCAGAAGGCACAGGGCACTTAAGAAACAAATCCAAACAAATCTTTGCCCTGCAAAAATTCGGATTCAAGCAGAGAAAATTGTGAAATAATCTCCATTAACACAGTGTGATAAATGCCACACTGAGAAAGAAGGCACCGAGGGAAGAGCAGCAAGGAGCTGAGGCAACATGGTTCTATTCAACTAGAGAAGGGGCTGAGAAAGGGTACCGAGAAAGCCAAAGTGGAGTTGGTCCCTGCAGGGTACTCAACAACAATGATAAAAATAAGGGCAGCCAGCATTTATTGGGTGCTTACTGAGTGCTAAGCACTGTACCAAACTTGATTGCAAATTCAATAACTCTTCATGATTGAGGCCCTACTAGTTGTCAGGCACCGGTTTAGGCAGTGGGGATGGAGCAGTGAACAAAATAAATACTAGACTCTGCCCTCAGAACTTGGTTCTAATGAGAAATGACAGACAATAAATCAAATAGCTAAGTAAACTGTAGACTATGTTAGATGATGATAAGTTCTAAGAGGAAAAGATCAAGCAGAAAGAGGGAAATAGTGAACATCTGTGGGACAGTGTGCTAGGTGATACAACTTTAAACAAGGTGATGTTTTGAATGAGGAGCTGAAGGTGAGAGTGAACAAGCCAGGCAGACAGACACCTTGGGGAAGAGCATTGGGAGCGGAGGGGCAGTCAGAGAAAGAGCTTGAATAGGAAGCATGCCTGGTATGTTGAAGCACAACTGGAATTCTGATGGCTAGAGCAGGAGAAGGGCAAGCAGGATCAGTGTATACAGCCCCACAAGCTGTGCACTAATAGCCCAGGCGGGCACCACTCACATGCACCACAGGGTGCTATGCAGGACTAGGCCTACTTAACCATACCCCAGGCCTTGGGGCGAGCAAGGTCAGAAAAGAATCGGAAAAGCCTTGTGGACCATGCTGAGGGTTTGGCTTTTCCTCTGAGTAACACAGGAAACTACTGTCTAGAGGGTTCTAAGCCACAGGCATGCCCTGATCTGACCCCTTCTTCATGGGCTCACTGGGCAGAGAACACATAGTAGTAGGGCAAGGTTGGAAGCAGGAGACCACTTCAGAGGCTACTATAATAATCACACTCAACTACGTATATACTATGTCTCACTCAGAATTCCCCGAGATAGGTTCAATGATCACTCTTTCATAGATAAAGAGATTGGGGCTCAAGAGATTGGTGCCTTTGACTGGGAATTGAACACGTGACCCTTTGGTTCTGGGGCTGATGCTCCAGCGACTAAGAACACTGGCCAGGGCTGCAGATATATTTCTAAAAGAAATGGTAATAACACCAAAAGAATGGGAATAGTAACACGCTTTCCCCAAAACACCCACCAGAGAAAATTTAGTAACAAAGCCTTCCTAGTGGGCCCTGGTAGGAGTGTTAAATGATCACTGTATGAATGAGCTGTTCTCTGGTTAAATGCCACTGTTCATGGGTGGGGAGCTGTGGAAGCCAAGTTGAGTTCCCAGACCCCCTGTAGGGGAAAGATAACTTGAAGTTTTCCATACTGCACCAAACTGGTGCCACACAAGCTTTTAAGGCTTTGTTCTCTAAACAGGAAGGTGGGAGGAGAAGGGCCAAAAAAGCAATCTTTAATGTCTGTAGGAGAAAGGGTGCTGAGTCTCCATGGGGGTGAGGGTCCTATTTGTCTTGGTTTTCAGAAAGAGGGGACACAAAGAGCAGGACGGATGGCCAAGTCCTAGGTCTCACAGAGACATATAATGAAAAGGAGACTCAGCAAGGATGCTCAGGGAAATCACTCACATTTGCCCAATTCCAGGCTTTTCTGAGAAGCCAAGCAAACAGTGATGCATAAAGACCTGTGAGAGTTGGTCAGCAAGTTCCAGAAAGGGCAATAGTACAGAAAAATAGTATAAATAGATGCCAGACTCTGGGCTACTAGAAGGGCAGGGGGTGGCTTGGTGATGAGGAGGCAAGGAGGCGTTAATTGAAACTAGTTTCCTCAAGGTAACAGCCCAGTATTCCACTGGAGAACACAGATAGGCTGGTCCTCATTAAAAGTTGAAAGTAAGGGAGAAAATACAAGCTTGCCTTCAGACAAAGTTGCAGCATTCACAAATCTGGACCCCTATGTGCAAACCGGCTTGTCACTCTTCAGAAAAGTGGACATGTTCCTAAGGCAGTCCAGAGACAGGCAGGTAGAATGACCAAGAGAACCAGCCCAGAGCTCAGCTCTGCTTTCTCCTGCAAACCCTAGCTGGGTGCAGGCTGACTGAATGGGAGAAGCAGCTCAACTTTACCAAGAGGTCTCTTTTGGTTTTACCCTCCCCAGCAGAAAGCACTGGGGACACACAAGGAACCAGACCTTGGAATCATCCCAGCTCTGACTCTCCTGCTCCACTATAAATGCGCACATGTAACCACCTCAGGGGCCATTTTTACAATCTGTGATTATAAGCCTGAGAGCAGAGATCAGGTCTGTCTTGCTCATCACTGTGCCCATCCAGTATCTAGAATAGTGGCTGCCACTCTGCAGGATCTCAACAGATGAACACATGGTTCAGGGGCTGCCTGACGTCAAGTACCAAGCAGTCATTTCCAAGAGCCGTGCCTGAGCTTGCCCTGCTAGATATGGGCCAAGTGCTGGAAGGATGGCCAGTACCTTCCGCAAGGTTCTCAGCCAGCTCAGGGCCCTCGCCCCTTCCCTGTACTCCTGAGCGCAGCTGTTTACTGCATCCCAGGAGCACTGCTCAGGCTACTCATGTGAGCAATGACAAGGAGCAAGGAGAAGCTGTTGCAGGGAAAGAACAATGAGCACTCTTGAGTCTATAAAAATGTTGCGGGGAAGAAGTCACAACCAAATCTATCAATTCATGAACAGATGAAAGGGATGTAAACTGAGAACACTACATATGGAAGGGGCCTGAGAGAACAAAGGACAGGCTCACACGATCCCAGGACAATAATCAGGGGTGCCCCAGGGACAGAGGAGTACAGGCTGAAGGAAAGAAACAGTCACACAGTGAGTAGGAAACCTGAAAAGTTCATTTCCTTAAATGACTGTGATAAAAGCTAGTCAACTTTTAGGAGGAGTTACTCATACATCATAAACCCTTAGCTCTCTATGTTGATTTCCAGAAGGAAAACATCCTCTTTATAACAAGTTCCTTAATGCTGCACCGTAAAATAATCAGGATAGGTCTGAGGTAACTTGAGGGTTTACAGTCCAGGCCAGGTTGCTAAAAATAAAGATTCTTCCTTTGGCTAGAGAGTACTAATTCGTGGGACTAATTTTTAACTGAGTTTCTATGATTACAAAAATAATACATGCTCATTGTTGAAAAATAAGAAACCACAGAGAAGGACATGAGAATAAAAATCTCCAATTGCCTGAGATGAAAACCACTCTTAACATTTTGGTGCCTTTCTCTCCTTCTATGCCTGAGAGTTTAACAGAGCCGAGTGCACACTGTGAATATAATTTCAATTCCTGCTTTTGCCCAGTGAAATCCATTTAAAAATGCTCCAATGAGTCCTTAGAAAGAAGTTCACCCATAGAGAATAAATTAAGTAACAAAATGAATAAAAAAGAAACCCTTCATGAAGTTTAAAAAATCCTGATTATTCCACTGAACCCCTGTTTTCTCAACAAAAGACAAAAAATTCTATTGCTAGAACAGAAATAGCCCATAAACCAGAAACATTAGGCTCATCTTTGTATCCTCTTACCTCTATCATTAGTTTCAACAATGAATTAGCCACACCTTTTCCCCAAATCAACAGAATTTTATAACTGCACCTGATTATTTTGAAGCAAGAAGTAATGTTTTGGTGGCCTTGGGTAGATTTCATCTTCCAGTCTTTGGGTGGAGCAAACCATTTAAAAACCATCAGTTCACATTCATGGACCATCGCATCCAAATGGAAGTCCTACTGCCAGTTTTGTTGCACTCTGTCACCTAAACTGTGGGGTCAGCAAATAGTCTTTCCAAGGACAAATTATATGTCATATGCCACCCAATCAGGAGCTGTCCGGTGTCTGCCCACATCCTGGTGGGGTTTTACGTGTGAGCCCAAGGCCTTGGCCAGTGAAGAGCAGAAAAACCTTTCTGCCTAGAAGAAATGACTGTCTGGGATCAAGATCTCCTCACCACAATGCACTTTCCTCCCTTCTCACAATATTTCACACTTCATTCAATAACTATGTCCATGCCAGGCATTGGGCTGGGTGCTGGTGACACAAAGTTGAGTAACACAGATGCTATGCCCATTTCCATGGGGCTGCAGTTTACACAACACTTCCCCATCCATTACCCTCACATTAAGCCTGGGAGACGGGAAAGGCAGTCACCATTATTCCCATGTCCTAGATGAGAAAACACTGGTCACTGGAGTTTCACCCCAGGCTATTCAGTGAAAGGGCTGGACTCAAACCTTAGGTCTTCTGATTCCTAGTCCAGTGCTCGTTGTTTGTACAACTTATACTGGTGAATTTCCTATTATTTAATAACTGAAGTCTTCTGGATTATTCTCATCCCCTCTAGTACCTGGGTTCTATTTGGCTGCCTAGCTTCTGAGCAATGAACTGTTCTGACCTCTAGATGGCTGCAGATGCCCTGATTTCTGTGTACCTGCCTAGATTCTAACCCTAGATTCATATTTCCCCAGTTATCCAGGCACCAACTTCAAACTTTACTTACTCCCTCCCATTGGTACCATAATGTAGCAGACAGCTCATTTCCCACAATGTTCTATCTCCTCTTCATCCTTTGAAAGCACAGATTTTGCTGGACTCTTAGCCTCTCAACTACACTTTTCTCCTAGCCTCCTTTTCAGGTAAATGTAGCCAAATGACTAGATTCTGGTCACTGGAATAAAAGAATATACTATTTCCAGGTCTAGAACTTAAAATGACTGCATGTGTGCCCTGATCTTTCCTCTGGGAAATAGTAAAAACTAAAGCTTCCACTTTCAACCACCACGTGGAAGCCAAATACTGAAGACAGGCGATCTGGGCCACTATCTACTCTAGGTTGGTACATGAGAGGGAAATGAGCTTCCACCGGGTTTCAGCCAATGTGTTTCTATAATATAGAATTTGCACTGTGTCCCAAATAAGTGAGTGAGTGAGACCAATTCTTCATTCTCCTAGTAAAGCCTTCTGTCACCAATGACATCATTATATTTTTCCCTAAAAAATGTTTTTATTGATATTTTTAGAGAAGAGAGGGATGAAGGGAGTTAGGAAGGAAAGGAGAAAGGGAAGGAGGGAGGAAGAGAGAGAAACATCAATGAGAGAAAATCATCAACATCAATCAGCTTCCTCCTGCGCACCCTTGGATAGAGATTGAGCATGTACCCTGACCGGGAATCGAACCAGCAACCCTTTGGTGCACATTGGCCAGGCACTAATGATATATTTTAAAGGGGATATTCAAAACCATATAAGAAAAAGTTCCATTAAGGTTTATTTCATGGAAAGCTTTTTAAAAAATGAAACCAGGACCTCAAAGATGATTCATGTTTGGGACACAGGAAAATTGAGAGGGCCCAGAAAAGCAAATCAGCCTCCTGCAGTGACAAGAGGGAGAGAGCTCCGAGTAATAAGCATGACCAGTCTTCTCTCCTTCAGCAGTTCTCTCCATTCCTAGAAAAGGCACTGAGAGCTAACACTATGTGAGCCACGGCCAATTTTGCCATGGAAACAATGTGATAATAGGAGCTTGTGTTCTTAACCAAGAACTCCATGGTCAATTTTTAAAATAAATTATGTAAACTTGTGTTTTACTATCTATTAAAGCCTTGGGACTTTTGAAGCTAGAAGGGCTGTTGACCCAATGACATACCACAAAGGATCTATGTATAGTCTGAACCATAGAAAGCAGGTGCAAAGCAATTAAACCCAACACAACAACCAATCACATGACCTTTTATTTATTCTAAATCAGTAATACTGATTTAGTTATAGTGTACAGCACAAAATACTTCACTTTAATAATGACTTCTAAATACAGTAAATCATAACATTTGACAACATCTTTAATAAAGAAAGCAAATTTACTAGAGGAACATAGGAAGAAAGAAGTCAAAGTCAGAAAAACAGGGTTAAGTCCTGGTTCTGCTACTGACTGGCTTTGGTACCCTGAAAAATAGCTTAAACTCTTATCTTTATTTCACCTCTTGTCATAGGGTTATGGTGAAGACTAAAACAAGACTGTGCAGTAAAAGTGCTCTGTAAATCACACAGAGGTAAATGGTGTCACCAGGACTGTGACATTTGGAAAGGCTTTTGTGGGGATATTTTTGACAAGCATTAACATGAAAACTGAGTAGCTTACAAGCTACCCAACCACTTTTTGCAAAACTGACCCAGAGCAATTTCTTTTGCTGTCCTCTTTTTCTTTCTTTACAATCCCCCATGTACATTAGCTGACAAGAGTATTCAATCTGCTGCATTAGTTGTTGGCATCCATTGTTCATGAGCCACAGAGTAGTCAGTGAGAGCTGCTAGATGTCAGCCATGGCTGCAAAGAAGAGAGAGCTGCAGTGAGCATAGACCACTGTGTGGTGACATGTCTATTCATCAAAATGCCTCCCAAAGACCTACTGCCCAGTCAGAAACCCCCAAATCAGAGACAGGGAGCAGGAAAGAAGAAGAAAAAGGGAAGAAGAAGAAGATTGGTGCTATTAAAGGAATGCAGGCTCAGGAGATTGTCCTGGGTTTGAGCCACAGCTTCTCCACTTGTCATCTGAGGCACCTCTAGAAAAGTGGGACTGACAGTGCTTACCCCTAGGACTCTGGTGAAGATTAAGTGGGAAAGGGCCTGTAAGCACTTAGCATAGAACTTGGTAGATGGTAAATACTTGAAGGTTAGGTGCTGTTATTAATAATATTAATATTAATATTAATAATAGATATGTCATGTGATACTAGATTTGGCAAATCTTCCGTCCTCCATGTCAAGACTTTGGTACAGACTTTGCAGTCATATATTACCTGGACAGCCTACTGAATCAGCTATTAATCCAGTAAGCTAATCAAGGTTTTTCTGGACTTCTGCCTTACACCTCAGGATAGGTAAGACATCCAAGAATGCCCCACTGGCTTGCTGGCAATATAATAGTTTTTTTTTTTTATTCACAGCAGAGCATCACTGTCCTGAGAGGTATATGCAGAGAACAGATCAACTTGGATGTCTACGTCTAACTTTTCCATCCATGCTTGGGCTGTGGCTCCTCATATTTAAAGGTGAAATGTAATATCACCCTAAAAATATGGCCCTACTCAGTAAAATGAGGTCTGTCAGCACCCACCTGGTGGACAGCGCCACATCCCTAACGAGCCCTAGAGGTGGGCAACTTCCTTCTGTGCCCTCCAAGCTATCCCTGTAAGGCCAGTAAGCTTTGTTAAATCCAGAAAGTTGCTCCCTACAACCACAAAACAACTTTCCAGCTTTCAAAACCTTTCCTTATCTTACTCCAACATCAGAACCACATTATAAGGGGCTGGACGAGAATTGTTATATCTGTTCCACAGATAAGGAATCAACCAGTCTGAGGTATTTAGCAACTTGGCTTAGACTATCTGTTGCTTAAGTAGTGGAAGCAACCTAGAATGCAGGTTATCTGGTTCTCAATTCAATGCTCATTCCAGAAAGTGTAGATATTTGTTTTTAAACATTCAACTTTCATAATGGCTGGTGCTTTGCTTCTGGAAAATTCATTAACCAAGGTATCACAGTCACAGTTCAGTGCAGATTCACATACTTGAAAGCCATTCCCACAGGCAGATGTTCCCTGCACTCTAAAAATCTAAAGGGTGACTGAAAACAGCCATGCCAATTAACATAATTGACAATTAATTCCCGGTTCTGGTTTCCTCTCACCCTCTGTCTGGATGCAGTTAGCAGCCACCTATCAGTAAGTCCCTCTTTGCTCCAATCCAAGAGGAACACTCACACTGGACTAATACTCTAAGGAGAATTATTTCATGCCACTAGCATCACAATCATAGTAAAACAAATTTAGTGGTTCTCCACTGCCTACCGGTCTCTTCCTCACTAAGCAAACAAACTTTGACCTGCCATTACCTTGCTGAGTTTTTTCATCTGCAATCTGAAGGAGTAGGTTCAACAAGTCTTGTCCATTTCCAGTACATGATTCTAAAATCATCCCAACCAAACCCAAATCCTGCATTTGGAGGACATTAGGAGACAACAGAGTCCACTGGGCTTGGTTTTTACACCTGAATCTACCGCTTACCAGTTTATTGGATAGCTCTTTGCCTCAATTGCTTATCTCTAAAATGAAGCTAATAATAAGACCTACTTCATGGGGTTTTGTAGGAATTAGATGAAATAACACATGTGAAATGCTAAGAGCATCATAAAAACTCTCTATTGTAGCAATTAGTGTAATCTGAAATGACTTATTTCCTGAATGATCTTCCAAACTTGTTGCCACATTATTTGTGAACCCTTCATTCCCAAATAACTCTATGTCCCTGAACACAAACTGGTCATTCCTATCTCTGTGCTTTTATTGCAACCCATCCTTATGCTATGTTGCCACACATTCATCCCTGAAAAACCTGTGCTTTCCTTGTGTGTGAATCTATTTTTAAAAATTTTTATTTTAAATATATCTTATTGATTTTCCACAGAGAGGAAGGAAGAAGGATAGAGAGCTAGAAACATCGATGAAAGAAACATCGATCCGCTGCCTCCTGCACACCCCACACTGGGGATGTGCCCACAACCAAGATACATGCCCTTGACCAGAATCGAACCTGCGACCTTTCAGTCTGCAGGCCAATGCTCTGTTCACTGAGCCAACCCGGCTTCAGCTGTGTGTGAATCTAAATCCTACCCATCCTTAAAGGTCAGGTTTAAAACTGGTCACCTCCATGAAGCCTCCTCCTCCTTCTCACAAAGCTCTTTCTCATTTCTAAACCTCTATAGCATTTATAGGTATTCTAGACCACTGTATTGGCATTATACATGGCCTGGGATTATCTTATACCAGTAAGTGAAATTGCAGGCTCTTTGGCCACAACAATCATTTTTGCTCTTCCTCTGGGTCTAGCATGGTGTCTGATATATACCCCTTCAGATATTTGTTGTCTGAACAAATAAATGTGTAATACTATGCCCAAACAAATACACAAGTTTTCTTTGAGTTGATGTGGCTCAGCTATTAATTTGCTGTACTTTGAAGCCAAGTCAAGATAACAGAATGATGAACATCAGTAGGGCAGGGACAACCACTGCCAGTTAATTCCTGATAATCAATAAAAGATATATATATATGGCCAACCTGAAGAATAAAATGTCAAAAGGAAATATCGTGATCTAAACTTCAAGGTCCCTTGTAAGACCAAGCTTACAAGTGTGCACTATCAGAAAGGGGAAGAGTTGAAGTTTTTCCCAGCTGAATTCACTTAATAACCAACTGTTTATTAAATGACTATGCTGCACAGCCACTTTCTTAGTTGCTGGGGATACAGCAACTTTATGGACAAAATAACTGCTTATATTCCAGAATCTAAGAAGGAAGACTAGTTGTAATGCCACCTTCTAGTTCCAAAGTGAAACCCACTTGCAACAACTTTTTGTATCAACGCTTTGCTATGCCTTCAAGCAAAGAAAAAAGAAAAAAATGTAAAGTACCAATCTCAACTGACCAAACAGAGGCAGTGTTAAAAGTGTTCTGTCACTCCCAATGAGGCGTCCCTCAGTCTAGAATCTAATGAGGAAGTTCACAGCATAGCATTCGGCATCCTAAGTCACTTAAACTAATTTCCTAACACCCTAGCTGAGTTCTGTCTCTATCATTATTTAAATATCAAATATGGCACTTGATGCCAAGAAAAAACAATACCCCCCCCCTCAAACCCAAACAAACAAAACAAAACACAAAACAAAACTCAGAGGTGGGGAAAGAGGCAAGGCAGGTAGTTGGTAGTTAGGTAGTTCTCTCACAGCAAAATCTGAAACTCTTTTCTTCTTTGGAGCAGAAACCTCTTGTATCCTCTAAAGCCTTAAAAAATTTTTTTTTCTTCCAGCAGGATACTGAAAATAGCTTTGCATTTAACATTTAGAAATGTTTTGATCCCACACTCTTTCAGTTCTGTTCTCTGCAGCAAACTCATTTCATTCCCTAAGGGCACTTAGAAGTATATTTCATAAACAACAAACCATAGTCACCATTTTTATTCTTAAGAGTTAAAAAGAAAAACGATTTGCATAATTACATGGAAGATAAGTTGGTCAAGAACACAGGAATCTTATCTGGACCAAAAGTTCTAGGAAAAAAATTTCTTTCAATTCATCAAAAAAGATGGCAGATCAAAATCAAGATTCATGTTGAATACGTAACTGTTGAACACTATGCATGAGAACTTCTTGAGTTCCTCATTTTTGTGTGATCTACTTCATCAAAAAGAAATTTGAGGTAGCCATCTGAAGGTAGGCTTAAATAATAAATAAATAATTAAATAAATAACTACACACACACACACACACACACACACACACACACAAACACACACACACACACACACACACTTTCCTGTCACAGTGAGAAAACAAGATTTTATAGCCAACAAGGACCTGAGAAATCAAAGTTCAATGAGGGCAACTTACTCAAAGTAACTCAGTAAGTCAATGGCTTGGCCATGACTGGAGCTGGGGCCTCTCCCAACTCCCAGTTCAGGGCTTTCCCCGCTCTCCATATCACTGTCTCATTTATTACACATGAAACAAA
>PVJN01029915.1:0-26047 GCA_004026805.1 Lasiurus borealis
TTATTTCTTCTTTGATCTCTTTGGTAATCCAATAATAGTTTAATAGCATGCTATTTAGCATCCAATTGATTATTTTCATGGTGTTTACTGTAGTTGATTTCTAATTTTATGCTATTGTGATCTGAGAAGATGCGTGTTATGATTTCAATCTTCTTGAATTATAAGAGACTTTGTCTGTGTCCCAATATGTGGTCTATCTTGGAAAATGACCCAGGTGTACTTGAGAAGAATGTATATTCTGTGGCTTTGGGGTGAAATGTTCTAAAGATGTCAATTAATTCCATCTGATCTAGTGAGTCATTTAAGATTGCTGTTTCTTTGCTGAATTGCTGTTTAGAGAAATTATCCAGTGGTATCCGTTGGGTGTTAAAGTCAGCTATTATGATGGTATTGTTATCAATCTCTCCCTTGTTATCTTCCAGAAGATTTTTATATTTTGTATTCTCCTGTATTGGGTGCATATATATTTACCAGAGTTATATGTTCTTGTTGAAATACTTCCTTTAGCACTATGAAGTGGCCCTCCTTATCTCTTGTTATGGCCTTTACTTTGAGGTCTATTTTGTCAGATGTCAGATATAAGTATTGTTACCCCAGCTTTTTTCTCATTTCTATTTGCCGGGAGGAAAAAAAAAATTCCATCCCTGCACTGCATCTTTGTGAATCATCTGTTCTGAGGTGGGTCTTTTGCAGACAGCATATATATGGGTCATGTTTTTTTATCCATTCAGCTACCCTATGTCATTTGTTTGGAGCATTTAATCAATTTACATTTAATGTAATTATTGATAAATACTTGCGTGTCCCCATTTTTATTCTTTATGCTTGTGTTCCTTCTTGCCTTTCTATTTTCTTTTTTCTTTTTTAGCAGTCCCTTTACCATTTTTTTTTTTTTTTTTTGCTTTGCTAGTTTGGTGGTAATAAACTCTCTCAGCCCTTTTTTGTCTGTGAAGCTCCTGATTCCACCTTCAATCCTGATAGCCTTGCTTGATATAGTTTTCTTGGATTCAGTCCCATGCTTTGCATTATTTTTTATTTCATTCCATTCCCTTCTGGCCTGGTGTGTTTCTGTTGAGAAATCAGTTAATATTCTAATAGGAGCTCCCTTGTAGGTAACTTTGTTCTCTCTGGCAGTCTTTAAGATTCTTAATTTGTCATTGATGTTCGCCAATTTAATTATATGTCTTGGTTTCAGTATTTTGGGGTTCATCTTGTTTAGGACTCCATGTGCTTCTTGGACTTGTATGGATTCTTTTCTTGCCAGCGTCAGGGAATTGTTCTGTCATTATTTCTTTAAACAGGTTTTCTATTCCTTGCTCCACTTCCTCTCTTTCTACTGCTGAGGCCTTGTGCCATTGGTTGGATATTAGTGTGTCTAGTAGCAGTTCACCAGGCATCCGGGAGTTGACTGCCAAGGCAATGGCCTCAGAGGGCCTGTATGCTAAAAGCACAGGATCTCAGTGTCTTTGGGCAGGCAGTCAGGAAGGGGTAAGTCCGAATTTCTATTATTGGACTGTGCACCCTTGTTTGGATGTGAGTACACCCTGAAGGGGCTCACAGAGGCACTTAAAAGCCACCTATAGAAACAGAAAGCTCACGAGACCTGTGTGCTGGAAAGGCATGACTGTGGTATCTGGCAGTTGGCAGCTATAGAGGGGGAAGACTCAAGAATTGTGCCTTGGTTTGATTTGCTTGTGCCCAGCAGCCTTCATAGGGCAACCCTGGGGGGCATTTGCCAGGACTGTGCACTCAGGAGGCCCACACGCTGAAGTTATGTAACCATGGTGTCTGGGTGCAGGCAGGCAGGCAGGGAGGGAGAAGACCAATTTCTATTGCTAGAGCTGTGTGCACTTGTTTGGATAAGAGAGTGCCCAGTGGGGCTCACAGAGGCGTCCAAGAGCCAAATGTGGCACATGGAACACACAACTGAGGAGTCCGGAGGTCAGCAGCCAGAAAGGGGGAAGTCACACTTACTGCTGTGAGTCGTGCGCACTTGGAGATGGGTGTCCTAGGGTCTGCAGGTCTGCGGGTGGGGCAGCAGGATTTTGGCTGGAGTGGCTGCAGGGTTGTGGCAGTGTCCAAGGCCAGTTTGCTTGGTATTGCTGATGAGTTCCTAGAAGAGACCACTCTCCCCTTCAAGATGGTGTGGGTTCACCCTGAAACCCAGTGGTGGTAAGTGGTCCCTGTCCAGGAGAGCCTGGTATGCCAGCCCCTGATACTCCTGCCAGATTTAACTGTCTCTCCCTCACTCACACATACCACACACAAACATATACTCTCTTTTTACCCCTCACTCACTCATACCCTCTCCTTCACCTCCTTCCTGCCAGCCCCCAACTCGAGCCACCTTGGTGGACATTTTGATTGCTTCCATGTTTAGGAAATTATGAATAAAGCTGCTCTAAACATTAGAGTGCAGGATTTTTTGTGGGCATAAGTTTTCAACACCTTTGGTTAAATACCAAGGAGCAAGAGTACTAGTTTGCATAAGAAATGAGTTTAGTTTGTAATAATCTACCAAACTATTATCTCAAGTGGTTCTACTAATATGCATCCCCACCAACAGTGAAAGAGAGTTTCTGTTACTCCGATATCCTTGCAACCATTTGGTACTGTCAATGTTCTGTATTTTTAATCATTCTAATAGGTGTGTTGTGCATTTCTTTTTAAAATTTCATTTCCTCATAGATGTACCAGGGAAGAACAACCTCACATGCTTATTTGTCAGCTTTTTGTGAGGTGCCATTTTAAAACCAAGTTATTTGTTCCCATATTTGTGAATTTTAAGCATTCTTTGTATATTTTGGGTAACAGTCCTTTAACAGATGATTCTTTTGAAAACATTTTCTCCCAGTGAATGGTTAGTTTTCTCATTCTCTGAATATCATCCTTTGCTCAATAAGAGTTTTTACTTTTAATTGTCTGCCTTATCATTTCTTCTGTAGATCACCCATTTTGAATTGTATTTAATCAGATGACCATTCCCAAAGTCATCTTGGTTTCTCCTATCTTATTCCCTAGGAGTTTTATAATTTCCATTTTACATTTAAGTCTATGACTCATTTTGAGTTGCTTTCTGTGATGAGTATATGGTCTATATTTACATTTATTTTATTTAATGTGGATACCCAGTAATTCAGGCTGAGTATTTCTGAGAAAACTATCTTTGCTTCATTGTATTACTTTCACTCATTTGTCAATATCAGTTGACTATATTAATGAGGTTTGTTTCTGGAATCTTTGTTCCATTAATCTACTTGTCTCTTTTGCCAATAATGCACTATCTTAATTACTGATTTAGTTATAATTAAGTCTTGAAGTTGAGCAACATCAATCTTCCAACTTTGTTCTTCTCCTTCAATACTCTGTTGGTTATTCTGGGTATTTTATCTTTTAATATAAGCTATATACATAGTTTAATAACAAACTAACTTGTTGGGATTTTGAATGGCGTTGTATTGAATCTGTAGGACAAGATGACAATAAATGACATCTTGACAATACTAAGTCTTCCTATTCATGAAAATGAAATATCCATCCATTTTTTTATTCCTCAGGCTAGTTAACATGAAATTTATTGCTCATGCTTCATCCCTTTAGATTTGAACTAATTTTGTCAGCCAAAGTATACAGACTATGTCAGCTTGGCTATAATGACTTGATCTTGTTTTCTTCACTTATTCCTCAGACAAATGATCTCTAATAATAAAATAGTAATATTCTTATTAGAAAGGATATTCTTCTGGACATACTTGATGACAAAATGCAGATGAAGTTGGTACTGCTAGAAAAGTCCGGTTCCTGGATACCAAAGGGAAGTTGGTGCTGTCAACCAGGGAAAGGAATTCCTACTCTTGTACAAATTTTGTGCACCAGCCCTCTAGTACAATATATAATTTAGGGAATTAAATCTTATGGTTTCAATTTCACTCCTGAGCCCTATTTCTCTCATGATTTTAATATTTTCGAGCTAAATTCCAGCCTAGGTCCTAATATCTGTTGGCTGCCTGATATTAATATCAGAGCTTTTTTAATAATCCTGGTGATGACTTCTACTACAGTTATATGAGATGGCCTTATTGGGGGAAATTGGCAACTCTCAGGACTATTACTTACAGCTTTATGAGAATCCCCATTTACCTAAACAAACAAACAAACAAAGCCCAACAAGTTATATCAACCAAATCACCAATTGAGTCTAATGTGGTTCTAATGTTGCAAGATAGTAAGTGCCTACGTATATATCTAATTACAGTTTCCAAAACTTAACTATTTTCTTTCTTTCTTAAATATTCTCTCTCTCCCTCTCCCTCTCGCTCTCCCTCTCCCTCTCTCTCACAACTTAGTACCTTAAAGAGCTTTCACACATCTTCTTCATTTTAGGGTTTCAAAGCACTGTTTATTACTTTATGCCCACTCTTTTAACCATACTTCTGGGTATATCATAAAATCATCCCAAACCCCCTACTGAGGGAATAATTATATTGAGAATTATTTGTGTGGCACCTCTTACAAATTATTTTCTAGCCTCTAGGCAAAACACATAATACCTCAGTCTTAAGTTATTATGAACCATTTTTTAAATCCCGATCAAGCTCCTCAAAGGTAAGCCATTAAAGCAGATTCCTCAGTGTCGTGAAAGTGGATCACAAAGAAAGGTGAACAAAATAGGCACTGACTCTACATCTGTAGGCCTCAGGCTCCACTGCCTTCTGATTCAGGGAGGTTGGGTAAAAATTCTATGGGCTGGCCAGGAAGTACAGCATTGCTATGAGGCCTGTCCCAGGTCAATCCTTCCTGAAATGTTTCTATGTTGTGAGGAAAAATGGAGATTTCAATGTGCATGTTTCCTTAAGTGGTGTTAGGCTTCTGTGGGCTGAGCCAAGGAATAGGAATGAACAACTTCTTAAATGTGCTGAGCATGTGTCCTGTTTCTCTCAAGTCTCTACAAGGCCTTCTGTTCACATGTATGTCTCCTTGATCCTGTGGTTTGGGGTAAAAGAAAGGGAATCTAGGAGAGTAGCAGGTCCTCTGCCTATAAGAACCTTTCATTTAGATAAAGGAAATTTGTCTCTTTGTCAGGTGTTGTAAACATTCTTTTTTAATTTCTTTGACAGACTTGATAAAATGTCTTTCCTCTCATCATGGATCAAAGTTATTTTTATCATTGTCTTGGCATTTCCTCATAATTCTGGTGAGTACACTTTCGATGTCAATTAAGTAATTCTAACATCTTATAAAATGCAGGAGGCAAGTGCTATTATCTAGAAATGGAGCAGCTTCTTTTATTAAGTTTCTAATACTTAAACTGGCAAAATGAAAGCAGGTATGTTACAAACTCCTTTCTAAAAATGACCTCAGTGATTGGTTTTTCTCATTTTCCACCTTAGAGAGATGGAGCCAGAGAGGTTAGTATGATCAGTAGAACTAAGCTTTTTGTTCATTTATAACTAAAGGTATTTACTTAGTTATTATTTTGGAGGTCAGGTTCCATGTTTACGAAATGTAGACTCAAGGGAGTAATGATGTCTTTTAGATCTAATATTCTGATATGATTTGTTGTTCGTCAGTTCTCAGTCCACTAAAGTAAAAACTTAATGTAATGGGAAAACTCATTGATCCCTCTCCTACATATTTTTATTCCTTTAGTGCAAGGAGATTGATGAATTTGAGTAAAGTAGCTATGAGGTGTTGGATAGACCCATGATATAAGAAATGAGTAATACTTATTTAAGTAATAATTAAATTTTTCAAGTTACATCAGTTTATACAAGGTATATTAAGTGGCTAAACAAAGACTTTGTCTTCTCTAACATGTCTAATTATTTAAAAAATGAATAAAATACTTTGGTATTTTAACAGGAGGATTCATGATTACTACACAACACTTATTTTTCATAGATGAGGATAATTTGGAAGTATATTTCCAATTTGGAGCTATTTTGTGAACTTAATGTTTTGATGTTACCACAAAAGGCTCACCTCAGAAGTTGGGGGTTCTGAGTGGGCAATTTGTGTAGTATTTTGCTATTAAAAACTATAGGTTCTTCTCACCAGAGAATGATTGTTTCCCCTTCTTGTTTTTACATTTTGTGTGTGTGTGTGTGTATGCTCCTTGTAGAAACTGCTCTTGAACCACCACCCCCACCTCCAAAACCTTTGCGCCCACTGGTAAGTTAATACTAATTAATTTGTAAATTGAAAAAGACAATATTTTAATTTTTTTATATTGTAAATTTTAACAGCAAATTTCACCAAACAGTCCAGCTGGTGCTGCTCAGTGGTTAAGTGTCAGCATATGAAATAAAAGGTCCCTGGTTCAATTCTTGGTAAAGCACAAAACAGGGTTGTGGACTAAACCCCCAATAGTGGTATACAGGAGAGAGCTGATGGATGTATCTCTCTCATTGATGTTTCTCTCTCTTTAGTCCCTCTCCCTATTGCTATTTAAAAAATAATAAATTAATCAAAAAAGTATGTAACAGAATGATCCTTCAAACAATTTTTAAATGGTGTGATTATTTTGCAAAGTTCAAGAAAAAAAAATCTAGCCAGCCATAAAAAAACCCACTTTGTATTTTTAACAAGATAAAAATATCCCATTATTTTGAAGATTCATTATTAGGTATCCTTGTTATTTGCAAGCACCTGATAAAGGTTTCAGTGTAGCCAAGGCCGGTTTGGCTCATGGATAGAGCGTTGGCCTGGGGACTGAAGGGCCCCAGGTTCGATTCCGGTCAAGGGCATGTACATTGGTTGCGGGCACATCCCCAGTAGGGGCGTGCAGGAGGCGGCTGATCGGTGTCTCTCTCTCATCAATGTTTCTGGCTTTCTGTCCCTTTCCCTTCCTCTCTATGAAAAATCAATAAAATATATATTTTTTAAAAAAGATTACAGTGTATCTGAGGTTGAATTGTGTATCCTAGCAAAACAAGAGGATTATAAAAATTATTCACTTAAAGGCAGATACAATAATAATTTTCATATACTCACAAAGCAGCATATTATATAGAGGGGAGAAGTATCTAAATAGATAAACTTCACAAAGACATTTCAAATGCCAGTCATGTAAGGATACACAATATGTTATTTATCTATGTAAATTACCAATACTGCCATTACTAACCAAACTTTATATAATATAGATAGCTAGATGGCTAGATAGATAAGCAAATAATAATATACTAGAGGCCCAGTACATGAAATTTATGCACTGCTTGGGTAGGGGGCGCTACAGTCTGGCCTGTGGCCTTACTCAGTCCGGAAGCCCTCAGGTGATGTCCAGCTGAAGCTTAGGCAAACTCCACTGTGGGAAGAGGACCTAAGCTGGCAGTTAGACATCCTTAGTGGTGCCATGGAGATGGGAAAGGTTCCCGCCACTGATACTGTGCTCACCAGCCTTCAGCTCAGCATCTGCCTGAGTGGCACTCCCACTGTAGGAGCACACTGACCACCACAAAGCAGCTCCTCCATTGAGCAACAGCCTCCTGTTGGTCATTGTGCATCATAGAGACCAGTCCTTCCACCATTCAGTCTATTTTCATATTACCTTTTTAATGTGTGTGTGTGTGTGTGTGTGTGTGTGTGTATACATATATCACTTTTAACTTAATAGGAGGCATAATACCCTTTTATTATTCACATCCTATATAATATAAATATATTATAATCTAAATGTATCTGATTCTGTAATTATGAGTTCACTGAGAAATATAATTTATTAAAATTCCAATGTACCATTCCTTGTGGTATAAAATGGGGAAATTTGTGGCAGATATGAGAAATGAAATGTGAGGGGCTTCATAATACAAACACATTCAGCAATTTGTCTGATTTTTTTAAAAGATACTGGGTTTTTTAAAATATATTAATATTTTGTGACTAATTGCATAGTTTATTTCAAACCTCAATTTAGAATATGTTCATTCCATTTTGATGCAAGATATACTAAGATAAGAGAACATTTTATTGAAAAATTACATTATCTGATAAATTTTATGTTCTTCTTTATGTTCAACAGCCAGACTGTAAATTGTATAACAATCGACTGCATGTTTGCAGCAACGAAATGGATCTAATCTGCGCAACCAATGGTCGTACTTTCTACAATACATGCATTTTCTGCAGTGTAATGTTGTAAGAACACAAAGCTGAATATTGGATCTTCCAAAATAATGAAGAAACAATCAAAAAAGATAGGAAAACCCATGTTTTAAATAGCCTGGGCACAGTATATATGGGAAAAAATTTTTTTGGTCTCAGTAAATGCTACAGGAACACACTGGTACCCTTCCTGGGAGTCCTTATTTGCTAAAGCAGTTTGGTATTTGACCTCTCATTATATCTTCTGAATATTCAGCAAATGTACAAATCAATTAACTTAATTTTATCATGATGACTTACTGATGGCAGTCTATGACAAATACATTGAATGCCAAAGTCCACGTGATAAATGATAATCTCTATGATGTAGCTTCAAGCTACGGGGAGCATAATTGAGCAAGAAAGCCTACTTGACTACAGAAATTAGAAATCCATCACAATGGGCCTATTCATGCTAGGAAGGGACTCCTCTGATGGTCCACCTTATCTCCTGTACTCCATGATAGACTGATGACCTCCCTTAGAGAGCAGGGCAATCGAGGACACTTGCATCCAACCTCCTACCCTATATGCTTCACTCCAAAGAAGTTTGCTGACTCAAGGTTCATCCAGACCTAGCCAGTTTGGCTCAGTACATAGGGCATCAGCCTCCGGAACAAAGGGTCCCAGGTTAGGTTCTAGCCAAGGGCATGTACCTTGGTTGCAGGCTCTTCCCATGCCTGGGCCCTGGTCTGAGCTCATGAAGGAAGTAGTTAATCAATGTGCTTCTCTCACATCAATATGTCTTTGTCTTTCCCTCTCTCTTCCACTCTCTAAAAATCAATGGAAAAAATATCCTCAGGTGAGGATTAAAAATAAATACATGAAGGTCCATCCAACCTTCCTACCTATCTCCTTATTTTCTTACACATTTATTTCCTCTTTCTTAATCCTAGAATTGGCTTCTACTTAAAACTCTCCTCTCTCCAGTCTGGGTGGGTTCCAAGATTGAGTCAGGAATGACCATGTAGGAAGAGTCACCTAGCCCCAGATCAGGGAAGGATGTGTGCAGGATTGGGAAGCACGTGGGCCCAATCTGTTTGTGGAGGTGGATTAACAGCCTCTCTACACTGTGCTCATTATATCAGAAGTAGTTAGTGTAATACCCAGGCAATTTTAAATGCTGTTTATAAATAATTTCTCTTTCTTTCTCTTTTTCTTTACAGAGATATGAAAAAACCATTTACATTTAACTATTATGGAAAATGCGATTCTGACTGACCTAAGAATCTGATGGATTTTAGGACAATCATATTTTGCAGTGGATTCTACAGAGTCATTTCAAATCAGGGTTTTAAACTCCTAGGTGACCAGACAAAGCCTTCCATGATATACAAGATGGGATATAGGGTGTTGAAAATCATTTCCCAATCCTAAGAACCTTTGGTTTTCTTTCTCTGTTCAATTATTAAATAGCAAATGAAAAACTATTCCAATCATGTGTTTGATAATATAAAACCAAGTGCAATTTAAAATCATAAATATTTCAACCAGTAAAATTGAAATACCTCCTTAGTTGATTAGTGGATTAGAGCACATGACTACTTTTGGTAACTACAACTAAATATTTTCAAAGATAAAAAAGCAATATATTTCTGGGTGTTCAATAAAAGTAGAGACACATGGAATCCTCTTTATCTGAAAGAATCAAAACCTCTATAAGCGGGATCTAGGATTTGTTTTCTAAGAAGTACCCCAGGTCAATCTTCTAATCATCAATATTAAGCAATATGCATGTATATTCTAAAATATAGCTCATGTCTATAATTGCAAGAAGTAAAGGGTCTATTCAAAGATATTTTATGATTTCTGAGGCTTGGGAGAAATTTACATTATATTCTTTGTCATTCGCGAATCAGGCAAAACAAAGGTTATTAGTGTACTTGATATAATCTAGACCCAAGATCCTTCTTAGTTATACTGGAGACCTGGCACACAAAAATTCATGCATTTGGAAGGATCTCCCAGCCTAGCCTCTTCCCTCTCAAAGTCCAGGACCCCTGGGTAGTACACCTGCCGGCTTAGGCCTGTTCCCCAGGGGATTGGGCTGAAGCTGGCAGTCAGACATTTCTCTGGATGCCTGCGAGCTCTCAGGAGATGTATGACTAGGGCTTAAGCCCATTCTCCCTGGGGGGTGGACCTAAGCATTAGTTGGATATCCTTAGCACTGCCAGGGAGGCAGGAGAGGCTCCCACCACCACCGCTGCACTGGGCTACCCATGAGCTGGCTTTGGAGCAGTGCTCCCGCTGTGAATGCATTCTAGGTCATTATATCATTTAGGGTCAATTTTCATATTACCCTTTCATTATACAGCATGATTTGCAAATGTTTTCCCTGCTTTTCAGGTTGTCTTTTTATATTATTGATGTGCCCTTTGCTGTAGTTTTTAGAAATTTAATTACTTCCAACTTATCTATTTTTCCTTTGTTGCTTATACTTTGGTTGTTCAGTAAAGCAATTGCTAGGTAATCCAAGCTCAAGAAGATCTGTACCTATTTTTATTGAAAACTTAACAAACAGAATGTACAATAGAACGATCTTTATAAATAAAAGTATTTGTTTTCTTCATCCAAGTTCAACAAAGAAAATCTAGTAAGAAAGGCAAAAAACACTTGCCATAACCTACATTATCTACAAGATAATAGCAACCATATCTTTTTACTCCAAGTTTGCACTAATTGACAATGAGAATCTGTTGTGAACAGGCATATGATAAAGGCAAAAGGAAGTTTTATTCATCCTCATAAAAGAAATGGAAGGTACATACCCAATTATCAATTTATTGTTAAAAATGAATAATATTCTTACACTCATATAGAGGAATATTACACAGAAGTGAAAATAAATGAACCAAATACAGCTCTAAACATCAGTGTCTATAAAGTTCACAAAGAAGTATAAAAAGAAAGTCATGAAGAATATGAATATTATTTTTTCTTTCTGTAAGTTCTCTAAAACTAAATGTATATATAAAGACATGAATAATATGAAATAAATACACACATGTTGTGATACTGAAAACTAGATATATATATGTATATATAAATTCATGTATAAATATGAAATACATAAATATATATGTGTATATATATGTATATATATATGTAATGAATATATGTATTGATCTGCACTGAACTTATATATGAATACAGAAAGTAACAAACAGAAAATTCAGTTTGGTGATGTCTTCTGGTAAGGGGGGTGAGAGAGACATGATCTAGTGGAGGAAGATCATGGATGCATTTATGGATTAGTTACATTAAAAATACTTTAGACCAATTAATTACTTTTAACTTAATAGGAGGCTATATATTTTAATATTAATAATTTTAACAAAAATTCATAGAAGACGATATACCAAATGCTATAATTGCCTTTTTGTGCAATTATATGTTTCCTTTTCCGCCTTCTGAACCTTTCACCTTAAAAAGACATTATATACTATTGTATGGAGAAAATGGCAACAAAAAAAGCAACAAAATATCTTAAGATTTGGCTAAATAATCTAATATTACCAACTTTAATATTCCTAATTCCTAAACAGCAATAGACAGTAAAATGTTCCCTCGATTTCTCAGTCTGATAATCTGAGCTTTATTAACATCCAGAGACAGAGAAACATTGATCAGACATTTAAACCTCAGAGAGAAGGTAGGGGAGTGTGGGAGTAAGGATTGTATGGTTGGACATAGACACTTAGGAGGGTGAGGGAATGAGTCAGGATGTGAGTGGGCAATGGGGACATAAGGACACATATGTTATACCTTAATCAATAAAAGAAAAAAAAAGATTCCGATGAGAGCAGGAAACTTCCTGAGTGCTCTCTTACTCAAACTACATTTCTGCATGCACAGCTGTTATTGCTATCCATCCCACCAGGCTCCCTGAGCTACATTAGGGGCATACAGACCTAGGCATTTTTGAACCTTCTTATGCCTTTACAAACATCACCTCACATCTGTGTATAGCAACTATCAACAAACTCTACAGGACATGGAATAGGAGTAGGTTTGTGGTTTGGTGATAATCATCAAAACGTTCTCATCATTCAAACTTATGACACTTGGATAGCACATAACTGGAAATCTTGTCCAACTAATGTTTTCCATTTATGCAAGTACTAATGAATCAATTATGCATATGGCACCATTCTGGGTATCAACAAATTTTAGAATCTTACAATGAAGTCTTTTTATTAATTTTTTGATTAACATGAATACATATCTTCCCATTGGCCCACTCCCAGACATACCCTAACACCCCAGTGTTTTCTGTTCATTGGTTATGCTTATATGCATGCATACAAGTCTTTTGGTTGATCTCTTACCTATCACACCTCTCTAACTACTGTGCTGTAATTTGAAAGTCTGTTTGTTTATTGCTCTGTATCTATCTTTTTGTTCATCAGTTTATAATGTTCTTTATTATCCACAAATGAGTGAGATCATGTGGTGTTTCTACTTCACTGACTGGCTTATTTCACTTAGCATAATGCTCTCCACTTCCATCCAGGTTGCTGCAAATGCTAAGAATTTGTTCTTTTACATGGCAGCATAGAATTCCATTATGTAGATGTACCATAGTTTTCTGATCCACTCATCTGCTGATGGGCACCTAGGCTGTTTTCAAATTGTAGCTAATGTAAATTGTGCTGCTATGAACATAGGGGTGCATCAATCCTTTCTGATTGGTGTTTCTAGATTCTTTGGATATGTTTCTAAGAGTGGGATTGCTGGGTCAAATGGCAGTTCCATTTTTAGTTTTTTGAGGAAACTCCATACTGTTCTCCACAGTGGCTGTAGCAGTCTGCATTCCCACCAACAGTGCACGAGGGTTCCTTTTTCTCCACATCCTCGCCAACACTTGTCGTTTGTTGATTTGTTGATGATTGCCATTCTGACAGGTGTGAGATGGTATCGCATTATCATTTTGATTTGCATCTCTCAGATAATTAGTGACTTCGAACATGTTTTCATGTGTCTCTTGGCCTTACTTCTGCCTTCTTTTGTAAGGTTCTATTTAGGACCGTTGCCCATTTTTTTTATTGGATCATTTATCTTCCTCTTATTAAGTTGTATAAATTGGCTGTAGATGCTAGAGATTAAACCTTTATCAGTGATAACATTTGCAAATGTGTTTTCCAAACAGTGGGCTTTCTTGTTATTTTCTATGGTTTCTTTTGCTGTGCAAAAGCTTTTAATTTTGATGTAGTCCCATTTGTTTGTTTTTTCTTTAGTTTCCATTGCCCTTGGAACAGTATCAGTGAAGAAGTTCTCTCCGCACATGTCTGAAATTGTGCTGCCTGTGGATTCCTCTAGTATTTTTATGGTTTCCCGTCTTATGTTTAAGTCCTGTATCATTTGGAGTTTATTTCTGTGTATGGTGTAAGTTGATGGTCTAGTCTCATTTTTTTTTCATGTATCTATCCAATTTTCCCAACGCCATTTCTGGAAATGGCTGTCTTGACTCCATTGTATATTAGTGCCTTCTTTGTCAAATATTAATTGAGCATAGTGGTTTGGGTGGATATCTGGATTCTCTATTCTATTCCATTGGTCTATGTGTCTGTTCTTGTGCCACTACCAGGCTGTTCTGAGAACAGTTGCTTTGTCATATAGCTTGTAATGTGGTATTCAGATACCACCTACTTTATTCTTCTTTCTCAGGATTGCTCTGGCTATTTGGCATCTTTTTTTGTTCCAGATGAGTCTTTGGGTAGTATGGACATTTTAATAATGTTGATTCTCCCAATCCATGAGTATGGTATGCTCTTCCATCTGCTTATGATTTCCTCTATCTCTGTTTTCAGAGTCCTGTAGTTTTCTGCATATAGGTCTTTTACCTCTTTAGTTAGGTTTATTCCTAGTTATCTTTTTTTTTTTTTTTTTTGGTACGATGGTAAATGGGACTGCTTTTTTAGTCTCTTTTTCTGTAATTTCACTGTTAGTGTATAGAAACAAGATAGATTTCTTGGCATTAATTTGTATCCTCCTACATTGCTGAATTCATTTAAGTCTATTTATTTTTGGATGGAGTCTTTCAGGTTTTTATGTACAGTATCGTGTCATCTGCAAATAAGGACAGCTTTACTTCTTCTTTTCCAATTTGGATGCCTTTTATTTCTTCTTCTTGTCTAATTGCAATGGCTAATACTTCCAGTACTATGTCGAACATTCCTGTTCTTAGGGGAAATGGTTTTAGTTTTTGCGCATAGAGTATGATGATAGCTGTGGGTTTATTATATATGGCTTTTATGATGTTGAGGTATGATCCTTATATTCCCACATTACTCTCTCTCTCCTCTCTCTCTCAGTGCTGCTATATCACGTTTATTGATTTGCGGATATTGTACCATCCCTGCATTCCAGGGATGAATCCTACTTGGTCATGGTGTATGATCTTTCTGATGTACTGCTGGATCTGATTTGCCAGAATATTGTTGAGGATTTTGGCCTCTATGTTCATGAGAGATATTGGCCTATAATTCTCTTTCATTGTGTTGTCTTTATCTGGTCTTGGTATTAGGGTGATGCTGGCTTCATAGAAGGTGTTTAGAAGTGTTTCTTCTTCTTGAATATTTTTGAATAATCTGAGAAGGATAGGTTTTAATTCTTCCTTGAATGTATGGTAAAACTCTCCTGTGTAGCCATTTGGTCCCGTGCTTTTGTTTGCTGGAAGCTTTTTGATGACTGCTTCAATTTCTTCCATAGTTATTGGCCTATTGAGATGTTTAGATTCTTCCTGCTTTAGTTTTGGAAGATTATATTTTTCTAGGAATATGTCCATTTCCTTCAGGTTGTCCAGTTTGTTGGATTAGAATTGTTCATAGTATTTTTTAACAATCCTTTGTTTTTCAGTGGGGTCTGTTATTTTTCCTCTTTGATTTCTAATTTTATTTATTTAGATCTTCTCTCTTTGCTTCCTGGCGATCCTGGTTAAATGTCCATTAATCTTATTTATCCTTTCAAAGAACCAGCTCTTGGTTTTGTTGATCTTTTGAATTGTTTCTCTGGCCTCTATGTTGTTTATCTCCACTCTGATTTTTACTATTTCTATATTTTTTAATTTGAAGAGACTTTTCCTATGACCCAACATATCTCATCAATGTTTCTAGCTCTCTGTCCCTCTCCCTTCCTCTCTGAAAAAAATAAATAAAATATATATTTTTAAAAATTGCATCTATATCAAAATATGTCTATCTCTGACTATTGAAAAATATCTGTATTCTTAACTGGTACATCTAGTAAAAGATGCCTCACATAACCAAGCCTTCTACTCACACATCCATTGAAGTTTTGTTTCCTTAAGCAGAGACCTAATACCACCAGGGTGTGTAGAAAGCTTTGCTTACTCATCGCCAGGGGCAACCCTAGCCTCGCTCCATGGCAGCTGCCATTGAAACTTTGTTGCCTTAAGTGGAGGCCTGGTCCAGCTAGGGTGTGCAGAAAGCTTGACTTTCTCTATTGCCAGGGGCAACCCAAGCCTCCCTTCTTGCTCTCTCTGTAGCCATGGTCGTTGCTGTAGCCGTAGCCATCTTTGTTGGGTTAATTTGCATACTCAATCTGATTTGCTGGTAGGCATGGCTGGTGGGCATGGCTTTTGTTGTAGCAGAGGTATGGTCAATTTGCATATTACTCTTTTATTAGATAAGAGATGTATTTTTTTTTCTCTTCTCTTTATCTTTTTAATGGTGGAATTTAATCTTTATTTACAGGAGACTGCAAGATATGAAATTCCACATAGATGTAAGAAACTCACTGAGAATAGATGCTTCATACAATATGTACAGTTTGGAACTGTTCAAGTATAGATTTGTTGTAAAAAGTACTACAATAACAAACCACATTTAAAAAGAGTTCTTAGTAGAGAAACAGTAGACATACTTATACCAAACATAATACACAACAAATAACTTTATGCTTCAGTTGTACAGTCTAAAAGTTAAAGGTCCCAGAAGTGCCATCCTGAACTTGGAATGTATAACATTCAGAGGTAGTTTCTGGCACAACATTTTGGTCTTCCTCTTCCTCTACAGAGAAATATTTCTCAATCAAGTTTAGTGAAGCTTTGTACACAGATTCATTTTCATGGGTTTGTAGACCTTCTATTTTGTCCAAACCTTCACATTCTTCAATCATTACATTTAGTTTCTCAGTTTCACTTAGTTTCTCAGCAGCCTGAAAGATATTTGAAATGGCATCCAGAATAACCAGAATAATCTTGGTATCTTTTGCAGTTAAGAGGTTTATCTGTGGTTCTATTATGCCACAATGAACGAGGTATACAATTTGTTCAACTGTTCCACCACTTGTATAGTTGGTCACAGCCCATACAGATTGCTTTTGTGTCTTAAAATCTGCCTTCTAAAGAACAGCAATGAGGTATGGGACTAATCCATAATTCACAACTTACTGTATCTGGTCCTGGCAGCCAGCTGTGATGTTTGACATTGTCCATGTAGCTTCCTTCTGAATATTAGTTTTGGGGCTCATTAGCAAGTCACCAAAGTGCTCCTGCATCTATTACAACCTGCGTCTGTTCATCTGTCCCAGTTACAATATTTCCTATGGCTCTTAGTGCAGGAGTCACAACTGGCAATTCAGTAGCTCATAAGAGCTTCACAAGTTGAGACACAACTCCTGTTTTCACAACCATTTCAATCCATTCATTTGGACCATAAGTAAGGTAGGAAATGGCCCAGCAGCTATCTGCTAATACTTCTGGATCATCATGATGCACAAGATGAACTAAAGTAGGAAGAATCTGCTCAACAGCATCTAACGGGGGTACAGGATTCTTGTTACCACAAAGGTTTGAAAGTGTCCAGGTCAGATTACGTAAGTAACCACATACTAAAGATGACATATCAGGAACTGCAAGAAGAGCCAACAATGGGTCAACTGCACCATACTTGATAACCAAGTCTCAGAAAACTGAACCATCACCTGCAATGTTTCTTAGAGCCCATACGGCTTATTCACTGATGTGAGCGTGGGGAGATGCCAACAGAGAAATGAATGGTGGGATAGCACCTCCATCTACTACAGCCTTGGTCTGTTCCGAAGTCCCAGAAGCAGTGTTAGTGAGGGCCCAAGCAGATTCAAACTGGATAGGACTACAATCAGTTCTGCCCAAGAAGGACACAAATTTTGGGATCAAACTAGCCCAGATTATCTTGTCTATGGGTGGCTGTTTTTCCCTAGAAAGCAGTTTCCTTGCAGCCTGAGTAGCTTGGAGCTGGCTTTCCAAATGGTTGCTATTTATGCCTTTGACAATGTCCTCAACAGACCAATTTACAGTGCCCTGGTTGTTGCGGTTTTCCTGCAGTAGAGATGTAGCATCATCAGGAAATGAGCTCACATTTCTCCTCTTCAGCATCTGGTCATCTTTCTTAGCTTTCCTCAGCTCCACATTAACTTCTATTCGGCACCGCCTCACTTCTGTACTGTCTTTCCCCTTGTTCTTCAATCTGTTAAGGTGGGCAGCTGGCGAATTAGCATTCTCTTTGGAGGACATGGTTATGAGACAAAGGGAGAAGCTCTACACAGCCAGCTCAAGCTTTCACAGGAGATCGTGAGTGGAGGACGGGCTGCGGTTCAGTTGCTCTGACAACTACTATATTATTGAGATATTTCTTCTTCTTTAATGTAGTTTTCTAATCTCTATTATCTTCCCTCTTAAAACTGCTTTTGCTCTATGCCATATATATTGGTATGTTGTTTATCCATTTTCATTTTTTCAAGGTACTTTTGATTTCCTCATTTAACCATTCATTGATCCATTTGTTCTTCAGAAAGATGTTCTCAATATATCTATGTTTAAGTGGGTGCTAGCTTGTGTGTGTGTGTATGTGTGTGCGTGCGCACACCCGCACATGTATGTATGTTCATTTGCATGTGACTGTGTGTACGTGTGTGTCTGTGTGTGTTTATAATATAAAGAGCTTCCCAGAAACTTCCACTATGGGCTTCAAGTTTACTTTTTCCTAAAATATTGTACATGGGAAGTACTGGTCTATCGCAGACAACTCTGATGATATCTACAGAAATAATTCAAAGCGTTAGGGAGAGTAATAGTCATTTTACTGCTATGTGTTTCCTTTACTACATAGTTTCTTCAATTAAATTTACATAAAATTACTAATCTTAGATGTTTATTTCTAAAACCTGGGTTTCTTACTTTTTTAAAAAAATGTATTGATTTCAGAGAGGAAGAAGAGAGAGAAATATCAAAGATAAGAGAGAATCATTGATTGGCTCCCTACTGCACGCCCCTTACTGGGGATTGAACTCACAAACTGTTCATGCGCCTTTGACCAGAATTGAACTTCAGACCCTTCAGACCGCAGGCTGACTCTGTTCACTGAGCTAAACCAAGTAGGGCAAAATCTGAGTTTCTTTTCTCTGAAAATGGGTAGGCAGAATCAGAGTGCCAAATGTCTACCAACTCTAACACTTAAGTGCAAACAGTTATAATTTTATTCCCTAGCCCTTTCTCTCTACTATCTGAGAAATTCATATCCTGTATTGTGGCCCAGGCTTGCCAAAGCTGGATTGTCCTAAGGTTCATTAGGCAAATTATAAAATCTACCATTGCCCAAGCCTCATTTATAAATACTTCTTACACAGTCTCGGTGGTGAAACTAAGCACCATGGCTAGTGTCAAGTTCCAATTGAACTTCTGTACAAGAGTCTCACAAGATGTAAATACAGTGGTGCCTCAAGATACAAGTGCCCTAACATCGAGATTTTTGAGATACGAGCCGTGGAGCGAGCGATTTTTGCTTTGAAATACGAGCAACATTTGAGATAGGAGTAATCGCAAGGATCGGCCGGCTGCACATGGCCCACCAGTTTACCATGACTCGAGCGTCTCATAGTTTCCCACGCCTCAAGGTTATGGAACGAATTAAACTCGTATCTCGAGGTACCACTGTATTAGGGAAAACAGGTCAAACTGGATATCACTCTTTTTAATACAAGAGGCCCAATGCACAAAATTCATGTACTTGAGGGGCAAGGCATTTCTCTTCTAGGCCTGCGCCCTCTCACAGTCCAGGAGCCCACAAGTAATGTCCGACTGGCGCTTAAGCCCGCTTCTCATGGTGAGCGGGCCAAAGAAGGCAGTGGGAGATCATCTGTGCTGCTGCAGAGGCAGAGGAGGCACTCACCACAGCCGTTCTGTGCTAGCCAGTTCAGGGATTCTGGCTGAATGGAGCTTCCCCTGTGGGAGTGCCCGGGTGAGGGGGAAACTCCTGCTGAGTGTCTGACCCCTGATGGTCAGTGTGCTTCAAATCAACTGGTCGTTTCACCATTTGGTCTATTTGCAAATTACCCTTTTATTATATAGGATAATTTTAAATCTGAAATTTTTCTGAAGTAAACACAAACCAAACACAACAACACAATTTAACAATGAAAGGTTTCAATTTGAGTATAAGGCAATTCTGGTATGAAAAAATAATAAAATATATAAGTAAAATTACTTTGCATTTTCTTCACTAAATTCTTTTTTTCCTTTCTAATTCAATTGTTTGAAAATTTTCACATATTTTAGAATCTATAATATGTTATATAATAATCTCTCTTTCCCATAATCAGATCAAGTTGTCCCTATGATTCCTCCTGAGGGATGATCTGTTGAGAAGTCTTTCTGAAGTATCTCTCATGATCTACTTTATAGGCCCCGGGGAGCACACAAAATACCTCCGTGCTTTGTCTGTCCTGGGTCTTCTGTATCCCATTATGCTCCTCACTTCCATAGTCAAATCAGTGACTTAACTGAATGAAAAATATTGAAAAGTTGAGCTAAATAGTCAGGTTTCATGAGCTGTTGACCTGCCCTCCCTGTTATTTCCCTGGTTCAGGCAGATCAGGTAGGGAAATCTAGGGAGGCAGCCCTAACATATAGCATCGCCCTGAGCACTGCTCCAAATAAGCACTGTTCCTTAAGGATAGGTAGCTTCCCTATGAGCTGACATAGTGGACTGGGGAAGCAAGGGTTAAACAGTTCCTTTACCAGTAAGAAATTTATATTATATAGACTGTGGATTATCCCTTTCATGAATTATAAATTATTTTAAATGTTTCATTCAGAGACATAACAAAATGCCTCCTGTCTCCTCATGGATGAAAGCTATTTTCTTCATTGTCTTTCCACATCTTCTTCATTATAGTCTTGGATGAGACACTTCCTATATCCTAGAAAATGTGGAAAACAATTGGTATAACTGATTTTTATTTAGTTTCTGAAACTTAACATGGTAATGTGAAACTGAGCATATTACAAATACCTTTTTAACATTTTAATTGTGGATGGATTCTCATAATTTCCCTATTAGAGAAGTAGACCCACAATGGTAAGCTAGAATGGACAACAGTTTTAATATTTTTGTTAATTTAAACTCTGAATTCTTTCCTTTCTGGTGCTCACATTCCATGATTGTTAAATACAAAGTATGAGGAGACATGGTCTCTTTTAGGTCTGGTATTTCTTGACAATCTTATTAGATATTTGCCAGCTGTAATCCTGATATATCAAGACCTTGTGTAAGGATGAAACCCATTGATACACTTGGTACCAAGTTAAATTCCTTAAAGTTTATGTTGGACATTCAATTTCTGAATAAGGTATTCCTCGCAAGTGGCACACAATTACAAGAAACAGCCAATTAAAGAAACACTGATTAATTTCTTCATATTTAAGTGATTTTGACCAGGTATTGTTGCCTTTGATTAGGATCTCAACTATAACACTGACAACATAATGCCAGTTCTAAAATATGGTCCTGGGAATAATCTGGAGAATTAAAAATTGTTTCTTGATTTTGTTTTATTTTGTGAATTTGTGTTTTGCTGCTGACATAAAGGATTATTTGAAACAAAAAAAGACCACGAGTAGACAAAGCAATCCTGAGAAGGAAGAATAAAGTAGGTGGAATCTCAATACCAGATTTCAAGCTATATTACAAAACAACTGTTCTCAAAACAGCCTGGTACTGGCACAAGTACAGACACATAGACCAATGGAATAGACGAGAAAATCCAGATATCCATCCAAACCCCTATGCTCAATTAATATTTGACAAAGGAGGCATGAACATACAATGGAGCCAAGACAGCCTCTTCAATAAATGGTATTGGGAAAATTGGACAGATACATGCAAAAAAATGAAACTGGACCACCAACTTACACCAAATACAAAAATAAACTCAAAATGTATACAGGACTAAATTAGATGGGAAACCATAAAAATACTAGAGGAATCCACAGGCAGTACAATCTCAGATATATGTCGACAGAACTTCACAGATACTGATCCAAAGACAATGGAAGCTAAAGAAAAAATAAACAAATGGGACTACATCAAAAGAAAAAGCTTTTGCATAGCAAAAGGAACCATCAACAAAACAACAAGAAAGACCACTGTATGGGACAACATATTTACAAATATTATCACTGATAAAGATTTAATCTCCAACATCTACAGCCAACTTATACAACTTAATAAAAGGAAGATAAATGATCCAATAAAAAAATGGGCAACGGACCTAAATAGAACCTTTTCAAAAGAAGACAGAAAGAACGCCAAGAGACACATAAAAACATGTTCAAAGTCACTAATTATCTGAGAGATGCAAATCAAAACAACAATGCGATACCATCTCACACCTGTCAGAATAGCAATCATCAACAAATCAACAAACGACAAGTGTTGGCGAGGATGTGGAGAAAAAGGAACCCTCGTACACTGTTGGTGGGAATGCAGACTGCTACAGCCACTGTGGAAAACAGTATGGAGTTTCCTCAAAAAACTATAAATGGAACTCCCATTTGACCCAGCAATCCCACTCTTAGGAATATATCCTAAGAAACTAGAAACATCAGTCAGAAAAGATTTATGCACCCCTATGTTCATAGCAGCACAATTTACAATAGCTACAATTTGAAAACATCCTAGGTGCCCATCAGCAGATGACTGGATCAAAAAACTTTGGTACATATACACAATGGAATTCTATGCTATCATTAAAAAGAAGGAATTCTTACCATATGCAGCAACCTGGATGGAACTGGAGAGCATTATGCTAAGTGAAATAAGCCAGTCAGTGAAGTAGAAACACCACATGAATTCACTCATTTGTGGATAATAAAGAACATTATAAACTGATGAACAAAAATATAGATACAGAAGCAGAAAAGCATCAAACAGACTGCCAAATTACAGCAGGAAGATTGAGGAGTGGTGGGGTAGATAAGAGGTCAACCTAAGTACTTGTATGCATGCATATAAGCCTAACCAATGAACACAAGGCACTGGGGGGTTGGGGTATGCCTGGGAGGGCGGGGGCAATGGGAAGATATGTATACATGTAACACAATAAAAAATTTTAAAAAGAGGAAAAAAGGATTATTATATTACTTGCAATTTTAAAAATATATTTTTAAATTTATTTTATAGAGAGAAAGTGAGAGGGAGTGAAAGGTATAACCATCAACCATGAGAGAAAATCACAGATCAGCCATTGTGGATGGAGTCTACAACCCAGCAGGTTTCAATACCTAGACTCAAACCCTGCTTTCTTAGTTCCTAGGTTGAAGCTTAATCACTGAGCTATACCAGCTAAGCTCAGCTAAAAAGTCTTAAGAAGAAACCATCAGATACTTGAGAAGGAAGATAGGTGAAATTCTGTCTTTGGGATTCTGATGGGAATAATCATTTAATATTAATTGACTTGGCTGAGAAATAGTTAATCTAAAATTTATGTTCTTTTCTTATGTCATTGTAATATTTCCTTATCACATAATTCCCAATGCAAATTTAGAACATTTCTTCTATATAAAGAGCAAACATAGAGGATCAACAGCATGCTTTGTTTTTCTACCAAAGTAAAATATTATGTAATAAGAATCAATTATTGAAAGGCATGAAAATTTTAATATAGTGGACTTCAAATCCAGTAGCATTAATAGCTTTAATAAACAATAGGATCAAGTGCAAATACTGAGAAAAACCTGAATATTCAAAAAAAGTCCCAGAAATAAATACAAATTAATTTACTAAATTAGGAAACAACCCATCATTTAGAAGTTCACAGTTTATATTTTTTCTTAATAAAATGTCATCATAAGTTTTCTCATTGAGTTTTAGAAAACAATAAAAAGTGAAAAATCTCAAAAAAACACACCCTATATTGTTTTTGAGAATTAATCCTTGACCTCAGTGAATGTGTATGTATGCATATATGCAAATGTGTGAAGGGTTGGGAAAGAAGAAAGTGTACTCATTCTGGCCCACTCAATGTAATAAGTAACTCACATTGATTGTGATATCACAAAAGATGTGCTCCTACCCACCCCATTCCTCCTTCAATCTGTGGATGTGGATAAGGTTGGACTTTCAAAGAAACAAAGTCAACAGTGACATGTCATTTAATAGCCTATTTATTAACACATTTTCTTAGGATAGAACCCATGTTTTCTTGACATGACCAGGAACCTCTTTTCCATAAGACTGAAGCTTGGTCTGGTGCAAATCAAGTGTTTGGCTTTAACAAAGGTCATTTTTCTCCAGCATAAAATGTGCAGAAAAATGGATTGTTACATCTAGTTGGTGATGTCATTTTCAAAAACTACAATCTCTCTATATCTCAATTTCACACATCTAAATTTTTGTCAAATACTTATTATATATTTCAAGCTAACTTGCTCTACTATATCAAACCCAATGAAGTTTTGATCCCATCTGGGTCTCAAAAATATGGGTTGTTCCACTTTTGCACTGTCCATCTCTGATTAATGTCATGTCTTCCTTCTTTATTCAGTTTTACTTTCATGGCCAATGATATTAACTACTTCCATACACATACACACACATACACAGATCTCATCTTTCTCTGATTTCATCTAGCTCACCTAGTTAAATTACACCCACTAAGACCTTCTGCTTAAAATGTGCCTGTGCTCATATAGTATAATATGATTATGGGGATAATTCTACAAGCACCATACGTGGTCTCAATAGTTTTTTATCATAAAACTCAAGAGAACATAAAGTATAAATATTCTTCATACTATACTGCATTTCTTAATCTAATGACTATTGCTCTCTTAAAGATGATCATGTCATTCTTCATGTCTACAATCCTCCCCAAAGATCATGCCTTATTTTCAGTCTCTCCTTCTGGCTTTATTCCTTGCATTACTGAGGAAAACTGAAGCCTTCTGATGAGAATTTCAACAGACAACTACTACCATATGTCCTCACCAGAACCTGTATCTGAATTCTCTGTTACCATAGACACATTAACTCTCATTTCCTTTCACCTTAAGAACATCCCATCTCTTCTACATGAATACATTTTCCTCTACCCTACATCTTAGCAGTCAGAATACAATGGGCTGCTTTTATCGATATTTTAAACATTTTCTTAACTCCATTTTCCCTGCTAGATAGTGTGCCATTTCTTCTAAATGCAGTAAAATGCCTTTAAAAATGTTGTCAATGTTTGCTAATTTCTCATTTGCCAATTTCTTCTTGATCCCATTCAATCAAGTTTTCATGTTTACAATCTACTAACGCTTGTAAAGGTCAGCAGTAACACCAAAATCTATATATTTAAAGAGCCAGGGTCCATAACGACCAAAGACTCGACCTATAATACTGGAAGTCACTGCTGGGTTTCCATGGTGATCCAAGGGGGCTGTGGATTAGGCCCAGAGAGATACTTGCAGAGAGGGAGGCAGGGTCTGATCTGCAGTCTCAGTGGGATCCGGCCTAAATCAGGTCTCCGATTACAGAGGGTGCAGGATAGGCTGAGGGAATACCTCTCCTCACCGCCCCCTCACCTCTTCCCCTTGCACGAATATTTTGCACCAGGCCACTAGTGGAAATATAAGAGTGGATTCTCACATCTTATTGTTTTCTCCTAGTCAGTGGCATTTTTTTTCAGTTTATTACTCCTATCTTTATTGATGTGATCTTTAAAACTTAGCTTCAATGATATCGCACTCTTTTGTTTTTTCTCCTTTATCATCTCTTGTTCCTTATTTGTTTCTTTTACTGATTTCATTTGTTATTTATGTGCTGGTACTCAATGTACAGTCCTCTTTTCTATCTCCCTAAGTGATCTTATCCAGTCTCATGCATTTTAATTCCATTTTACATTAATTATTCCATAGTTGTATCTCAAAAACTAACTTCTGTATTTCAGATTCTGGATATAATATAGCCACTCCCACTTAGTACTTTCATGCCCTTTTCTTATCTTTTTGGGCTCTCCCTATCAGTTCATGGAGCTCAACTTCCAATGGTCACTATCTGCATCTCTTTGCTAAAGGACTTTCTCTAAATACTGTGCCCATATACACAGAGTGCCAGAAGTACCAGAAAGTCAACACATCCTGTGGTCATCTCTCAATCAACGACTGATGAGGGTTGGTATATAAATATGCCAGCTCCCATGCCCTTAGAGGAGAATAAATATGACCTTTATGTAGCACACTACCTTCACAGTATCACTAAAGAATAAACTCCACTTATACACAGTCGTCACTCACCAGCTAGAAACATATTGTTCATTTATTCCCTTCGTTTTCCTGTCTCGTGGCCCCAGTACCCTATCTATGTGTCCTGTAATTTTCTCCCAAATCAACAAATCGATTTACAAATCTTCACCTCCAAATCTATTTCTGCGGAAACCCTGCCCCCAAAAGGATAAATATTTGAGATATCTCTAGATATTGAGATAATGTGAAATATCAAATTAACATGTAAAGACCAAACTTTTTATTCTGCAGGATCCTACCTAGCAGATGGAGGAAGCAGAAAGGAAGTACACACCTCTACATTTCAGAACTTCCTTAGAAGTCGGACACATTATTTTGGATGAAGGAAACTCAACC
>PVJN01029916.1:0-26040 GCA_004026805.1 Lasiurus borealis
TCAGAAGTTGAAAAACAAAAAGTTATTTTTAACAATCACTACCCATGGAAGTTTATTATCTGCCATGTAATTGCAAGCTCTTAAAAAATTTATGAAGCAGAGACTGCAAGTTGAAAACACAAATATATTAACAGTGGTTCTTAGTGAGTTATAACCCTTCTTTATTTTGTAGTTATTCCATAATGAATACAACAACTATATTCTTAATAGAAAAAACTTATTTTAGGAACAAATTTATTAGACTTGATCCAAAGAAATGCCAGAAGGGTCAGGCTATCTCAGTGTTCTCTCTCCCACAGTGGCATTCTAGAATATGTTTTGAAAGGGCATGTTTTCCCCTAATATCAACCTCAGGAGGTTGAAGGACACACTCTAAACACCTCTAGCTGATTTGAATGTGTTATCCTCATATTTTTAGAAATTCTTTTTCTATCTCCCTGTGACTCAACTTGAAGGAGAAAAATGTATCTATGCCTAGCTTTAATAGAAGTCTTATGGAAGATATGGCTGAATTAATGTCTAATTGTGTGTTATGGGGTGCTCTAGCAGGGATATTGGTCATATGCATTTACCCTAGAGAGAGTCAAGGAAGTTGCGGCAAATGGTCAGTTTTCTTGAGGGTATCATGGCTAACCCCCAGGTCTGGAAGGAAGAGTGAGAGTGCAGATGGGTACCTGACAAGGGATTCGAGTTAATATTCAAAATGCAGTATTTGTGTTTGCTCCAAGGAGAGGCAGAAAATCAGGAGAGAAGGAATAAGTTAGAATATGGGGTTTAAGCCAGGTAGACCTCAGCCCAAATTTAGTCCTGCCATGTGTCTAGCTTTGGGGAGGTCACTTAATCGCTTTAACCCTCTGTTACCCCACTTTGAAAATAGTTGTAACCCGGATGTCAGCTAAGTAAGATTGGCTCCTGGTTGATGTCCAATTCCCTTTCTTCTATCAGTTAGAACTAGGATTGATGGTGATTAATAGAGACTTGATGATAAAAAGAGAGGAATTTTTTTCTTTCCCATTACATTTTCTGATGAACAGTCTAAGGCTGGCATAGTGGCTCCAACCACTAAGGATTCATGTGGCTTCCAGCTTTTTTTCTCCACCCTATTTAGGGTTCTCAGAGCCCTAACTCAGTCCCAGACATTACTATAAGTTTCAAACAGCAGGAAGGGGGAGAGAAGGAATGAGAAAAAGGGGGGAAATGTGTATATTATCTATATTTTATGGCCATTAACCAAGGCAGTCCCCTTCATAAGATACCTTCTGATGCCAGCTGTTGAAAATAATATTTTATTCATTCTTCCACATTGGAATAATAACATTCACCTTGTAGTGTTATTGCAACATATAATACAGGGACTGACACAATAGCACTGAGCAGGTAATAAAGATGTTTAAAAAATGTGTTTTTTTTATTGATTTCAGAGAGGAAAAGAGAGAGGGAGAGAGAGTGATGGAAACATCAATGATGAGAGAGAATTATGAATCAGCTGCCTTCTGCATGCCCCACACTGGGGATTGAGCCCACAACCTGGGTATATGCTCTGACTGGGAATCGAACCATGACCTTCTAGTTCATAGGTTGAATGCTCAACCACTGAACCATGCTGGCTGGCCGGTAATAAATATTTTTATTAGTAACTAATATTGATTACATGACTATTAAATTTATATTAATATATTATTACTAAATTATAGCTCATTGTTGTCAAATTCAAAACAGGCTGGACATAATCTCCAATTGCCATGGTTGTATCCTTACTGGGTGCTGGATAGCCTCCAAAATAATCCTATTTTTCATAGGCTCATTTTAGGCGTGGACCTAATTTTCTTTTAAAAGAGTGTTTTAGTTAACCATCATTCTATCAGTACAGCATAAAATCTCAGTAGCACACAATAGCAAGAACCTATTTAGCTCATGGATGTGTCGGTAGATGGAGGTCAGCTTAGTTGGACTGGGCTCAACTGGGTGCCAGCTTTCAAGCTGCAGTCTCTGGGATGGCTCTGCTTCTCACGGTAGGTCTAGGCTAAATCAGCTCCACATGCCTCATCTCCCTGGAGCAGCCAACTAGCTCCATGTAGAGGGGCAGTTTCTTCTTATGGTAACAACAGAGGAGCAAGACAGCAAATGGAAATATTCATGTCTAGGCTTTGGGCTGTTGCTTCTTTCCTTCTGCCACCGATGAAAGCAAACCACATAGGAGAGCCCAACTTTAAGGGCAGAAATATGTCCATTCTAGCCAAGGATGAAGCCATGACAGTGAGGATGAAGAGCTGGAACTCATCATCCAGCCTACCACAATAGGGTGAAGAGAGGAACTACAGTGTCATAAAGCTAAAAAAGGATCCAGTGGTGAATTAATACCCAAATCGCAGAGGCTGATAATCTGAGAAGATGCAGTTGTTCTTCTGACACTTTCTTTGGCTGAGTGATCGCTGTGACTCTTTCCCCACTTCTTGGTCCATTTAGGAATTTAAGGGCAGAAAATAGAGTGGAGATCTCCTATGGAATCTTTCAGTCATTTGGACCAAAGCAACAGAAACAGAAGGTTTTTGAATTCTGTCCCAAGTAAAAGTTTTATAGAAAGAAACATTGATTTCTTTCTTTCTTTCTTTTTTTTTTTTTTTAGTTCAAAGCAAGTGCAGCCTATGCCGGGTTAAGAGTACTTATCCCAACCTAAGAAACACAGACAATGCCTGCTATCAGGTCAATGCTGGTGAAGAGGGATGCTTGTGCCCACAGCAAGGGAATAGGAACAAAAGGACTTCATTGGCTTTCTCCATCAGCTGATGTGACATTGATTTCCAATGTTTCAAAAGGAGCCCAAACTTGATCCCTCTGGAGCCAAATACAAAAAAGGGAACAGCTGCTACCACAGCAGAGATGACAGTTTTTTTTAGAGAGTTTATGAAGGAAAAAGAAGACATTTCTTCTCTAAGTGAAATAGCTCATTTAGGATCTTTCCTCTTCAGCATTTTCTGTTCCAGTCCAAAATCTGCTAATAGCTTAATTGTTTCAAACTCCAGGAGGGCAAAGGGGGGATAAATGGTTATGGGAGGAGATTTGACTTGGGGGTGGTGAGCACACAGTACAATGGATAGATGGTGCATTACAGAATTGTACACTTAAAACCTATATAGTTAAAAAAAATATACTTTCTTGATTTATTTACAGAGAGGAAGGGAGAGGGATAGAAAGTCAGAAACATCGATGAGAGAGAGACATCCATCAGCCGCTTACGCCTACTGCATGCCCCCTACTGGAGTTGTGCCCCGCAAGCCAGGTACATGCCCCCGACCAGAATCGAACCTGGGACCTCTCAGTCTGAAGGCTGACGCTCTATCCACTGAGCCAAACCGGTCTCGGCAAAACCTATATAGTTTTACTAACCAATGTCACCCCAATAAATCTAATAAAAAACCTCCAGATTTAAAGGCAAATTAAATAAATAGGAGAAAGGAAGTAAACCTCTCATTTTATGACAGACATATCTTTAACAGATACCAAGAATCTTTGTATTTTAAGAGGACTGAGTTTCAAGTTCCGGATCTGGTGCAGACAGACTCAGTGGCCACTAGAAGTATTTTAGCTCCTTTTAGCCTCAGTTTCCTTATCTGTAAAGAGAGTTAGAGAGAGGCAAGTTGCAGATGTGACCGAGGCCTGCTGACTTCCTCCATGGATCTGGAGTGAGGCCACCATTTTACAAGTAGAGAAACTTGGAAAATGAAAACAAACCTTATGCTGTAGTGGGCTTTACAAGGCAATTTCTAGCCAGACTGCTTGATAGGCATCTGGGCTCACTGGTTAGTTGTGTGATCTTGGGAAAGGTGAAAATGCCACTTGTGCCGAAACCGGTGGCTCAGTGGATAGAGCATCGGCCTGAGGACTGAAAGGTCCCAGGTTCGATTCCGGTCAGGGGCATGTACTTGGTTGCAGGCACATCCCCAGTAGAGGTGTGCAGGAGGCAGCTGATTGATGTTTCTCTCTCATCGATGTTTCTAACTCTTTATCCCTCTCCCTTCCTCTCTGTAAAAAATCAATAAAATATATTAAAAAAAAGAAAAAAGAAAATGCCACTTGCCTTGTAGGTTGTTATATGTTGCATGCACCATGGTTAACCCAAAGCTGGTTTATAGCATCTACTCAAGGAATGTTGGCTCATATTTGTATTTACCTAGCTTCCCTCTTTGCTTTCCTAAAAGCAGGTTAATTTCGTTCAGGTATTCACTCCTCTTCCACACAACCTATGTGCTTTAGGGTAGGCTAACTGGCCTCAGCTTTTGGGGAAGTCATGATTCATTGAACCCCATAGCCTTCACACTCTTGTGTCATCAGAATGACCTGGAGGGCTTGTTAAAAAAACATATTTCTGGGCCCCATCCCTAGAGGTTCTGATTCAGTAGGCAGAGGGGGCAGGAATTAAGAATTTTTGTTTTTTATTTTTTCATTTTTTATTAATGTATTATAAGTGTACATATATTCCCATTGCCTCCCCCACCCCACTCCCATACATGTCCTCACCCTTCCAGTGTCTTGCGTCCATTGGTTATGCTTATATGCATGCATGTAAGTCCTTTGGCTGATCTCTTATTAAGCCCTCCTCTCCCTAACCTTCCATAAATGAGTGAGATCATGTGGTATTTTTCTTTCATTGACTGGCTTATTTCACTTAGCATAATGCTTTCCAGTTCCATCCAGGTTGCTGCAAATGGTAAGAATTCCTTCTTTTTGATGGCAGCATAGTATTCCATTGTGTAGATGTACCATTGTTTTCTAATTCACACATCTGCTGATGGGCATTTAGGCTGCTTCCAAATCTTAGCTATGATGAATTGTGCTGCTATAACATAGGGGTGCATATATCTTTTTGATTGGTGTTTCTAGTTTCTTAGGATATATTCTTAGGAGTGGGATTACTGGGTCAAATGGGAGTTCCATTTTTAGTATTTTGAGGAAACTGCATACTGTTCTCCACAGTTGCTGCACCAGTCTGCATTCCCGCCAGCAGTGCATGAGGGTTCCTTTTTCTCCGCATCCTCACCAACACTTGTCTGTTCAAATGCCAAACCCCCTTTTTTGGGGGTGGGGAGAGCTTTAAAAATAAATGTATTTTCTCACAATTCCAGTCAAATAATCCTATTATACTTAATAATGCCCCCAAAGTGCAAGAGTAGGGAAGCTGGCAATTCGGATATGCTAAAGAAAAGTAATAAAGTGCTTCCTGAAAAGGTGAACATTCTCAACTTAATAGGGAAAGAAAAAAAATCTATGGCTGTGATCCCTCTTCCTTCTGGCAGGCCCGAGACAGCATCCAACAGCTGCTAGACAGCCCCAGTTGGCAGCTGGAAGCCAGCAGAAAGGCCCTGGCCAGCAGCCGGAAGGCCCTGATTGGTCCTGCTCACTGGTCGGACCTAGGGACCTCACCCATGCATGAATTTCATGAACCAGGGCTCTAATCTATATCCTATATAATAAAAGCCTAATATGCTAAGTGTCCAGTCACCCGGTCATCCATTCAATCAATCAAAGTGTAATATGCTAAAGTCGCTCAATCACTCACTATGACGTGGACTGACCACCAGGGGGCAGATGCTCCAACCAGTAGGTTAGCTTGCTGCTGGGGTTTGGCCGATTGGGACTGAGTGAGATGGGCTCTACATATGCTGGAGCCCTCTGATGGCCCCATGCACGAATTTCTTGCACCAGGCCTCTAGTATATATATAAAAGCCTAAGTGACCGAATAACTAATTGACTGGTTGCTCTTACACACACTGACCACCAGGGGAAGACACTCAATGCAGGAGCTGCCCCCTGGTGGTCAGTGCACTCTCACAGCAAGAGTGCCACTCAGCTAACTGACAGGCACCATTTGCAGGGCTCATGGCTGGCAAGAACCACTGTGGTGGCATGAGCCTCTCTCAATTGGGACTGATGGGGGGCAAGTCTGCGGCAGGTGCAGTGAGGCTGGGATGAGCAGGAATGGCAGGCAGGAGCAGCAGTGGGTTTTGGACTGCTGGTTGTGGCTTGATCCTCGCAGGCCATGATGAAGACCCCACAGGTGCACAAATCTGTGCACCAGGCCTCTAGTATTGTTATCATTGTTTTATTTTGTATTAGTTATATTGTTAATCTCCTACTATGCCTAATTTATAAATTAAACTTTATTATAGTTATGTATGTACTGGAAAAACATAGTCTATATAGAGTTTGGTACTTTTAGGCATCCACAGTGTGGGGATGCAGGGATAAGGGGGGGACCTACTGTATAATAAATATTAATATCTTTTAGGGTACACTTCCTTTTATTTATTTTCTTCAAAATTGCCCTGGTTCTTTTTTGCCCTTTGTATTTCTATGGCACTTTTAGCATTGGCTTGTTGAGGTCTAAGAAAAGCCTCTGGGAAGGTTTGACTGGAATGCATTGATTTTATAGATTAATTTGGAAAGAATAGCTATTTAAAATATTGAGTCTTTTACCCATAAAATGCAGCATTTTTTTTCAGTTTTAAAAAACTTATATCCTTCAATAAAATTTTATACTGTTTCCATAATATGAATAAATATCTTTTGTTAACTATGTTCTTATGTACTTTGTATTTTTGTTGCTATGGTGAATGATATGATTTAAAAATTATATTTTATAATTGGATGTTGCTGGTGTATAAAGATATTATTGATTTTTAAAATACTGTTTTGTATCCACCAAGCTCTTATTGCTTTGAGTAGTTTCTTTACATAATCTTATAGATCTTTCCATGCAGACAATCATCAATCAAATCATCTGTGAATAATGACAGGTTTGATTCATCTTCCCCAACCCCTTCTGGTCTTTCTGCTTTAGCTAGAACATCCAGGAAAATGCTGAATACCAACAGTGCTAAAAATGGACTGCTGTAAACATTTCCCTATTCAGCATGATATTTATTGAAACTTTTTGGTAGATACTCTTCAGCAAGTAAAGAAAGTTCCCTCTCACTGCTGGTTGCTAAGAATTTTTACCTGAGTGGATATTAAATTTCATCTGTTCTTTTTCTGCATCTTTTGAGAGTATCACATGGGTTTTTCGTCTATAATCTATTAGGTTTATGTATTACTTTTATTGATTTTCTAATTAAATCATCATTGCATGTCTGAAATAAGCCTTACTTGATCATGGGGTATTTATTTTTAAATACTTCACTGCATTTGGTTGCCAATAAATTAAGACTTTGACATGTATGCTTGTGAGTGAGCTTGGCCTATAATTTGTTTGGATTGCTCTTCTCCAGTAACTGGGTATGAAAGTTACATTAGCTTCATATAAAGAGTTGGAGAGTTTTCCCTCTCTATATTTGGTAATGTCGCCATGAGCTAGGAAATATTTGTCTCTTGTAGGTTTGGCATATACCTGTGCAATTAACTAGCCCCTTTTCTTTGAAGCAGGAGAGAGCATATGTTTTTAACTACTGATTCAACTTTTTAGCTAATTATACGTCTATTCAGGTTTTCTCTATATTTTTTTAATGAGAGAATTTGGTAATTCAAATACTATTTTAATTTTTAAAAATTATCATCATTATTATTTTTTGGTTAAACCTCACCTAGTGATATTTTTCCAAATATTAATTGAGTTTAGTGGTTTGGGTCGATATGTGGATTCTCTATTCTATTCCATTGGTCTATGTGTCTGTCCTTGTGCCAGTACCAGGTTATTTTGAAAACAGTGGCTTTGTAATACAGCTTGAAGTGTATTGAGATCCCACCTATTTTATTCTTCTTTCTCAGGATTGCTGTGGCTATTTGGGGTCTTTTTTTTTTGTTCCAGATGAATCTTTGGAGAGTTCTTTTTAGGTTTGTGAAGTATGCTGTAGTTATTTTAATGGGGAGTGCTTTTATTTATATAGATTGCTTTGGGTAGTATGGACATATGAATGATGTTGATTCTCCCAATCTATGAGCATGGTATGCTCTTCCATCTGTTTACATCTTCCTCTATCTCTTTTTTTCAATGTCCTGTAGTTTTCTGCATATAGGTCTTTTTACCTCCTTAGTTAGGTTTATTCCTAGGTATCTTAATTTTTTTGGTGCGATGTAAATGGGATTGTTCTTTTAGTCTCTCTTTCTGTAAGTTTACTATTGGTATATAGACATGCCATAGATTTCTTGGCATTAATTTTGAATCCTGCTACATTGCTGAATTCATTTATTAAGTCTATTAGTGTTTGATGGAGTCTTTTTTTATGTACAATATCATGTCATCTGTAAATAAGGACAGCTTTACTTCTTCTTTTCCAATTTGGATGCCTTTTATTTCTTCTTCTTGTCTACTTCAATGGCTAATACTTCCAGTACTATGTCGAACAGGAGTGGTGAGAGTGGGCATCCCTGTCTTGTTCCTGTTCTTAGGGGAAATGGTTTTAGTTTTGCCCATTGAGTATGATGTTAGCTGTGGGTTTATCATATATGGCTTTTATTATGTTGAGGTATGATCCTTCTATTCCCATCTTGCTGAGGGTTTTTTATTAAGAAAGGGTGTTGGATTTTGTCAAATGCTTTTTCTGCATCAATTGATATGACTATGTGATTTTTATCTCTCAATTTGTTTATGTTCAAACACTACTTTGAAAAAATGTATGAGATTCTAGATTTCAAATTTATTGATATCAAGTTGTTCAAGTATTCTCTTAAGATGCTTTAATTTTTTACTATACCTATAATTATATATATTTTGCTCATGTTAATATGGCTTATTTGTACCTTAGTTCTTTTCTTATTCAATCTTGCCAGATAATTGGCTTGTTTTTGGTCTTTGCAAAGATCTAGACTTTGATTCTGTTAACTCTCTTTATTTGGTTCTTTGTCTCTATATGATGAATTTCCACCCTTATAGTTTTTATTTCCTTTCTTTTTTTCCACTCCTTCATTTGAGTCTATTGTTTTACATTTTCTAATATTTTGAAGATATGCTGTAATTATAACATTTTGATCTTTCTTCTTATCTAATATATGCATTTAAAGTTATGATTTGATCTAAGAACTGAGTTGCTTACATCAGTTTTGATATTTAGTACTGAATAGTAAGAATTTCAGATCTGAATAGTAAGAATTTCTTTTATGATTTACTTGTGGTTCTATGAATTATTTACAAGCCATTTAAACATTTCTTAACATTCATGATTTTGAGGTTCATTTGAAACTTTTGGTTTCTAATATAGTTGTGTTTTGGTCACAAAATTTGTCTGTGTGCTACAGAATGTTTTAATTTTATTGAATCTTCCTTTGTGGTCAAATACTCAGTGAGTTTTGGGTAAATTATTCATGTGTTCTAGAAAATAAAATATAATCTTTAGTTTTGGTGTAGGATATAAGTTGCAGTTCATTTGGTGAAGTTTATTAAATATTTATTTAAAATGTTTATTTCTTACTGCTTTTTAAATAGCAACTAGAGGCAGGTGCATGGATTCATGCACTGGTGGGGTCTCTCTGCCTGGCCTGTGGGGATCAAGCCAAAACTGGCAGTCCAACATCCCCTGAGGGGTCCTGGATTGGGAGAGGGTACAGGCCAGGCCACTGGACCCCACCAGTGCACAAATCTGTGCATCCAGACTCTAGTATGCATATAAGATCTTTGGCTAATCTCTTCTTGCCCATCCCCCTTCCCTCCGTGATTCACCAATCAGTCCTATGTTTCCATATAAAGCTGTATTACAATGCCACTTGGTCTCATGAAGAGGGGAGCTTGTCATTTCTGCTCCTGCATTGAGCATCTGCCCTCTGGTGGTCAGTGTGCATCATAGCTACAGCTGGTTGGCTGATTGTGTAGGCTTTTATATATATAGATGAATATAGATATTAAAATCTCCCGTAATGATTTTGGATTTATTCATTTCTCCTTGTAAATTTTTTATTATGCTTTATGTATTTTGAAGATATGTTATTAAGTATAAACAGGGTCATGATTGTTATAACTTTTTGAAAAATTATTTTATTACTAAACACTAATACTTAAAAGTATTTTTATTGATTTTAGAGGAGAAGGGAAAGGGAGAGATAGAAACATCAATGATGAGAGAGAATCATTGATCAGCTGCCTTCTGCATGCCCCCTACTGGGGATTGAGCCCGCAACCCTGGCATAAGTCTTGACTGGGGATTGAAACTTGATCTCCTGGTTCATAGGTTAACGCTCAACCACCGAGCCATACCAGCCGGGCTTTATTTCTGGTTTATGATTTCTGAACTGCTGTCTTCTCTATGAGTTTGGTTCACTCTCTAGGGACAGCCTCATTACTGTGTGAGGCTCATATGTTGAGAGATCATTTTCCTCCCCTTTCTCCATAGGGGTAACCAGCTTTCCAGTGAAACAGAAGGAAACCAGATGAAGGAATTCAATCTCTGCCTTTAGAGGCAGAACCAACTACTATGCTCTTGGCTTCTGAAAGACCTTTTGGTTATTTAGTGATTATTTTCACAACCCAGCTGGGCATTCAGTTAGAGTCTCTTGGATTAATTGAGCAGTGGTAATTAACTGAGTTTTGGGCCACAGTGGAGCAGTTGTGTTGGTTATTTTCAAGTTACCACAATAATAGCTTAAAATCTCTTAGGGAATCTTAATGCAATTTCTTTCTTGTACCTTGTGAGTAGCAGAGCCAATTTCCTAGAGAATTTGGTTTCTTGTGTATGTGAGTAAAGATAATCATAAATATATATGAGATGGATAAACCAACTGGCTACTTATAATTTAAACTGTCTCAGATCATCCAAGAACTCATGGTATAAGAGAAAAACATCCAAAATATAACAAATGGAGAAGAAATATGTTACAGTTTGGTCCATAGAGCAAACATGAAATAGAAGGAAAATGCATTTATTGAAACAATTCAGGTAAAATCTATGTTGGAGGGAGACTAGACAAAGACAGGAAAACAGCAAACAGAGAATAGGGAAAAGCTGGGAACAAAACATCTGAAAAACTGGTTTGACTCTTAAAGAATGAAGAGTGATAAAACACAATGACATCACACGGAAAGGGTGTGGATCAGGAAGATTCATCCTGGTTTGGAGTGTCATGACTCTGAATTATAAATGAAGAATTTAGAAGCTGATTCCTGAGTTTAATTTATGCCTGCAGAGAACAACTTATATTTCAGACTAAAGAGACAAAGAACTGGATTCATGTGGCTCAGTAGTTGAGCATTGACCTATGAACCAGGAGATCTCAGTTTGATTTGTAGTCAGGGGATGTACCTGAGTTGTGGGCTTGATCCCCAGTGTGGGATATGCAGGAGGAAGCCAATCAATGATTCTCTCTCATTATTAATGTTTCCATCTTTCTCTTCCTTTATCTTTGAAATCAGTAAAAATATGGAGAGAGAGAGCGAGAGAGAGCAAGAGAGAGCAAGAGAGAGAGCGAGAGAGAGCAAGAGAGAGCGAGAGAGCGAGAGAGAGCGAGAGAGAGCGAGAGAGAGCGAGAGAGAGCGAGAGAGAGAGAGAGAGAGAGAGAGAGAGAGAGAGAGAGAGAGAGAGAGAGAGAGAGAGAGAGAGAGAATAAAAAGCCTGGAGATAGAATTGAGGTTGTTCTCTTGTCCAAACTACTGTTCCATGGCTAGCAAAGATGGAATAATGTAGTTTGGTCTTATGTTAGTAATACCCATGGGGATTTCTTATTTCTTATCATTTTGTACAATGAGGGGAAACTGTCTGTACTGAGACTCAATCATCATGTTTAGAAGTGGCCTAACCACTGGTTCTGTGGTCTGTTAGTATGTTCTCACTGAAACAGAAGGGGAGAGAGAGAAGAAAAGTATGCCCTTTGGTTGCAAGAGGAGCCAAGTTCTCTGGTCACTGGGTTTAAGGCAGCAATGTGGCAAGAAGAGAGGGTTCTCTTGCTACTGATTTCCTTTTCAGCCTTACGGTCTGGGTCACTGTAAAAGGCTCCTAAAATTGGTTGGAGTGAGTCACATGATTGGGCTTTCCAACCTATACTCTAAAGTTTTGGGTCATCCTTTTGTTGAGGGGATTAGGATCCTGAGTGAACAAGTCCATCTTTTTTAGGCCCAATATACTGTCCCATGAAGAGGGGACAACTCCTAGGGAAATGTATTAGTTAGGGATCTTCAGAGAAGCAGAACCAACATAAGTAGAACCTCTATCTCTATCTCTATCTCTATCTCTATCTCTATCTCTGTCTCTGTCTCAATATAAATATTGATATCTATGTTTTAAAGAATTGGCTAACATAAATGTGGGGGCTGGAAAATCTAAAATCTGCAGGGCAGGCCAACTTCAACAGGAGTTGATGTTATAATCTTGAGTCTTAAGGCAGTATGGAAACAGAATTCCGCCCTCTTCTGGGGAACCTTAGTCTTTTCTCTGAAGACCTTCAACTGATTGGATGAGGACCACCCACATTTAGGGGGCAATTTGTTTTATGCAAGGTCTACTGACTTAAATGTTAATCTAAATAATACCTTCATAGTACCACATAGATTGGTGTTGGGGAAAATAATTGAGCACCATCGCCTAGTCAAGTTGACCCATAAAATTAACCATTAAAGGAAGAGAGGAAGGATGCTCTCTATACATTCCCCTTCTTCTTCCTCTCCTCACCAGCAGCTGAGAAGATTCTGAACCTTCAGCACTGGTAGTGGTGGTGGGTCTGAAGTGCCCCAGTGGCATTAACATTCATGATGGACACTTGTGTCTGCAGCAAAGGGGTGAGACCAGAAACAGCAACAGCACAATGGGGAGCCATATGGAACCCATCATGGAGGGCAGAAGGTGTCCACATATATCCCCACCAGAGGGTGGAGTTGAAACTAGAGCATGAGTGGGGGTTGGAAGTGGGCAGAGTTAAGAGTTTCAGAAATAAACTTGGTGGGATCCTTTGAGATGGTGATCTGGGCTTGGATTTTCTTCATGGAGGGGCTGGCCCTGGAGACACAGTCTACAGCAGTCTGGAGAATTTTCATAAGGCTTCTTCAAAGGGCTATAATGAAAAGTTTCTGGAAATATTCATGGGCAACACACGAAGGCCATTCCTGCACCTTAGCTTCCTCGCTCAGCTGGGATATACTGAAACAGAATTCTGAGCCTCAACAATGGGATCAACTGATTTTGTTGTTAAGTCGCATCTAAGAGCATTTTGAGGTCTCAAAAATGCCCCTGAAAGCTTTTAAATCCCCTTCTCCCCTTGCCAGCCTCCCCTCTCTGTTGGCTGCAGAAATAGATTAACATTTGTTATACCTCCATTGTAAGCAGTCAAGCAAGCAGGTGACATTTTATCTTTGATATTTGATTGAAGGTTGAAGACATTTTTCATTTATATTTTTGCCTGAAGGGAAGGGGAAAGCAGATAAAAGGAAGAAAAGGCATTGCTCTGATGTACTTCTCCTGTATATAAAAGTCATAATCTAATGTTGTACTCTAGCTCTTTTCAATTTCATGAGCATGCCTCCATTATCTGACAAAACACTCAGCGCTTGGATATAGTTACCTGATATGTAGGAGAATATTGCAGTGGTAATAAAGTTGTACCAAACATCTCTAAAATGTTTATAAACTTGTCCTCACGCTTTATTTTTACCTTCGTTAAAATAATTTGGATTTATGCATTTGCTATTTTAGAATCCACTTTGAAAAATAACTTGGTAAACAATTTAAGAGAGATTGCAGATAATTTATTCCAGGTTAAAAATATAGATGCAAATCTTTATTATTCCAATACTAAAGACAATCAATAACAAATGCATTATGCTGAAGGATGATATTAAAATAAATAGGAGTTTGTGCATAAATAACAACATCTCTCCGAAAACTCATGTATACTAAGTACAAATGAATATTAGATATACTACAAAATTGAAATAATACCTTCTACTTATTTAAATCTTAAGTTCTATAAAAGTACACTCAATTGCATTGCTTATTTGGGGTTTTTTTTTTTTAGTTGAGCAATCCTGGTTTTCATATATCGAGAAAACCTTATATACCTCGAGGATTAAATTTCAGATTATGGAAATGAGGCAGAAAATGAAAACCAAAGAATTGACTACCAAGTTTATTTATTAAAGTATTCTTCTTCAGACAATTTAATGGAGGAAATGAGCAAAAACTATTTCCCTGGAATAATTTCCACTTTTTTTTGACATTAGTGGTCTTATGAGGAGTTGAAAGGACATTAAGGTGTGCCTGAGGCACAGCGATCTGGAGCAGAGTGAAACCCATAAGAGCATCTAGGTTCTAAGGAATTTTGCCAGTCAAGGCCATGTAAAGTTTCCAAGGCAAAATGGAAGAGAAACCTCTAAAGATAAGAAAGATTGCCACACATATTGGGAGCGATCAGAAAATTGATAACCAAATGTTTGTCTATTCGATCTCCCCCATTCATTTTAGAATCAAAATAAGAATTTGCAGGAATTATTCAAGGAAGACACAACTCATGCACACACACATACCACAAAAATACTTTTTATTGTTATAAAGCAATCAATGTTTATCAGGAAAAATGAGACAATATAAATTAATCAAAAGAAAATAAAAAATCCATAAGCACATTACTCAGAAATAATTTCTTTTTAAAAAAATATATTTTATTGATTTTTTACAGAGAGGAAGGGAGATGGATAGTTAGAAATATCGAACAGCTGTCTCCTGTACACCTCCCCCTGGGGATGTGCCTGTGACCAAGGTACATGCTCTTGACCGGAGTTGAACCTGGGACCTTTCAGTCCACAGACTGATGCTCTATCCACTGAGCCAAACCAGCCAGGGCTCATTATTTTTCCTTATATCTGGTTATCATATGTGCAATAAATGAGAACAAATACTGATTTTGCAGCTAGTGGTAGAATTTCTCTTAAGGAGAGAATAATCTTTGTTTAAGAAAATTCTGTGATGGATTTGCCAGGTATGAATGAGGACACCTGAGGATTGAACATTACTGTGCTCATTGATGGTGATTCAGTTTTCCCCTTCTGGAACCCCTGGCAGTTAGGAAGGCATATAACTGTGACTATGTGACTGGCCAAAGGTCTATGTTTGTGAGATGTGTGTCATTTCAAATCAGAAAACAGGGAGCGAGATCTCTGTGTGCTTTCTTTTTAGTGGTATGTTGGAGTTCATATTCATTATTTCTTCCTAACAATATTCAGTGACTTCAGCTGGTAGCTAGAAATTGGCCATCATGGGAATATTTTTGATGATGTTTATCTATTATAATGTTCATCATGATGATTATCAAGCCAAATGATATTAAGCCAAATCTCTGTGTAAGTCCTTATTTATTTCTTAATAGTTACTTTCTAGAAGTAAAATTTCGATATAAAAGGGTATGGAAAATTTAAAGTTTTGGAGATGTTTCCTAAAACTGCTTACCAGAAAGTTAGTCATTTTATTTGTTCAACAAAAAGATCTATTGTGGATATATCCAGCTTGATAAAAAAGGAATATTGTTAGTACTTATGTTTTATGATTTGGTAAAAGCTTATTGAAGTTAGTGCTATGTGGATTTTTCCCCCCAAATTCTTTATTGTTTAAAGTATTACATATATCTCATTTTCCTCCCATTGACTTCTTCCTGGCCATTCCTACCTACCCTCTGCACATGCCCTCACCTCCCTACTGTCTGTGTCCATTGGTTATGCTCATATGCATGCATATAAGCCATTTGGTAGATCTCTTATTTCTCCCCTGCTCCTAACCATCCCGTGCCTTTCTTCTGAGGTTGGACAGTGTGTTCGATGCTTCTTTGTTTCTAGATCTGTTTTTGTTCATCAGTTTATGTTCATTATATTCCACATATGAGTGAGATCATGTGATATTTATCTTTCTCTGATGGGCTTATTTCACTTAGTATAATGTTCTCCAGGTCCATCTATGCTTGTTGTAAATGGTAAGAGTTCTTTTTTACAGCAGCGTAGTATTCCATTGTGTAGATGTGTCACAGTTTTTTAATCCACTCATCTGCTGATGGGCACTTAGGCCATTTCCAAATCTTAGCTATTGGAACTTGAGCTGCTATGAACATAAGGGTGCATATGTCCTCTCTGATCAGTGTTTCTGATTTCTTGGGATATATTCCTACAAGTGAGATGACTGGGTCAAATGGGAGTTCCATTTTTAATTTTTGAGGAAACTCCATACTGTTTTCCACAGTGGCTGCACCATTCTGCATTCCCACCAGCAGTGCATGAGGGTTCCTTTTTCTCCACATCCTTGCCATCAGTTGTTGTTTGTTGATTTGTTGATGACAGCCATTCTGGCAGATGTGAGATGGTACCTCATGGTCGTTTTGATTTTCATCTTTCAGATGATTAATGACTTTGAGCATATTTTTTATGTCTGTTGGCCTTCTGTATGTCCATTTTGAAAAAGTGTCTATTTAGATCCTTTACCCAGTTTTTAATTGGATTGTTTATCTTTTTTTGTTAAGATGCATGAGTTGCCTATAAATTTTGGAGATTAAATCCTTATTGTATATAATATTGGCAAATATATTCTACCAGGCAGTGGGCTTTCTGATATTTTGCTGCCTATGGATTCTTCTAAGATTTTTGTTTCCTATCTTATGTTTAAACTCTTTATCCATTTGGAGTTTATTTTTGTGTATGGTATAAGTTGGTGGTCTAGTTTCATTTTTTTAATGCATGTATCTGTCCAATTTTCCAAACACCATTTACTGAAGAGACTATCTTGACTCCCTAGTATGCTTTTGCCTCCTTGGTCAAATATTAATTGAGCATAATGTCTTGGGTCAATTTCTGGATTCTCTGTTCTGTTCCATTGGTCTATATATCTGTTCTTGAGCCAGTACAAGGCAGATTTGAGAAAGTGGCTCTGTAATAAAGCTTGAAATTTGGTATTGTTATCCCTTCAACTTTGTTCTTCTTTCACAGGATTGCTGTGACTATTCAGGGTCTTTTTAAAATTCCATATGAATTTTTGGAGAGTTTGTTCTAGGTCTGTGAAATATGCCATTGGTATTTTAATGGGGATTGCATTGAATCTGTAGGTTGCTTTGGGGAGAATGGGACATTTTAATGATGTTGATTCTACCAATCCATGAACATGGTATATTCTTCCATTTGTTTGTGTCTTCCTCTATCTCTCTCTCTCTTTTTTAAAAACGTCCTGTAGTTTCTCTTGGATATTAAACATCCTGTAGTTTCTCTTAAAAAAGGTTTGGGGATTCATATGGGTAGACTCCTATATATTGTGTACCCACAATTATCTTTACAAAATTATTCTCCTCTTATATTTATTTTTATTTTCCCTTATACACCACTCTCCTTTTATAGGATGATCTTGTATGTTTAGGATCAGAATCTAGTAAGGATTAAGGGATGGAAGGGATGTGAGGGAAGGAGAGTGGAAATAGAAAAATTATTATATGTGTTCAGATGCTAAAATCATTTAGACTTGAAGAACAGCTGTTGAATTATACTACCTAATCTTAAAGCATATTCTCTTTTATTCCTCTTGGCCCTAATCATGGCTCCGCACTGAGGGCTAGTGTAGATTCAACCTCTTTGCCAAGGACAAGAACTCAGAAGCATCAACAATTTGTATTCCAAGGTTGTATGTAAAGAATGAGTTAGCCAAGTGCCTAAAGCTCTCCAAAATTCCTCCCTCGTTCACAGTTACAGTTTTGTCTTTGCCCCCATCTACCATGCAAGCTATACTTCAGCTATCCGCAGTTCCTCAGTACATGGTTTTTCTCCTAAAACTTGATCTTTGCAGTATGCTTTTCCCTCTGCCTAGAATCTTCTTCCCCTCTCTTTTCACTGCTTGCGCTTTACAATTTCAGATTAGACACCCCCTCTTACCAAAGCTTGGAGTCCTCATCTGAGTGTTCTAGGTGCTTTTCTCACACGGTTCCATCACTTTTGGTGTTTATCACACAACATTATAATTTCCGGTGTCCTTCTTTGTTTTCCTGGCACTAGGTTGGGAGCTGCTGCCCCATGTGCTTGGTTTATCTAATCACTTAGCAGAGTGACATTTAGTGGGCTATCAGCAAATCTAAATAAATTAATAATTATTTAAAAATTTTATTGGTTTTAAGTAGACAAGAGAGATAGAAATAGAGATAGAGAGAGATATATTAATTTGTTGTTCCACTCATTTTTGCATTCACTCGTGGATTCTTGTATCCTCCCTGACCAGGTATTGACCCCACAGCCTTGGCGTATCAGGAAGATGTTGTAACCAACTGAGCATCCTGGTGAGGACAATACATTAACAATTTAAAAATTAACAAACAAATATAAGAGTCCTTGTGAGTCTTTGACTTTACCATATAAAGTCAAATCAATTAGAAAATATTTTCTGAGGGCCAGCTTTGTGCCTGTAACTTTACTAAGTGCTCTGAAAAATACAAAATATGAATACATGTTAGGTTTTAAGAGGTCCTCCTTCTGCTGAGGTATTTACAATCAGTGGTTCTGATTATAATACAGTCTCTTGAACAACTGAGCAATTGAAGGAGAGGAAAAGGCAAACATTTGGAGGGTTTGTTACTTTTTTAAAAAATTAAATCTTTATTATTCAGATTATTACATTTGTTTCTCTTTTTTCCCCTCCATAGCTCCCCTCCACCCAGCTCCCACCCTTCCCTCTACCCTTACCTCCCTCCCATTGACCTCATCCATAGGTGGATGATTTTTGTCCAGTCTCTCCCTGTACATCCCTCACCCCTTTTCCCCTGAGAATTATCAGTCCACTCCCTTTCTGTGCTCCCGATTCTATTATATTCACCAGTTTATTCTGTTGATCAAATTTTTAATTCACTTAATTTTTAGATTCACTTGTTGATAGATATGTATTTGTGGTTCATAATTTTTTGTCTTTTACCTTTTTTCTTCTTCCTCTTCTAGAAGAGTACCTTTCAGCATTTCATATAATACTGGTTTGGAGTTGATGAACTCCTTTAGCTTTTTCTTATCTGTGAAGCTCTTTATCTGGCCTTCAATTCTGAATGATAGCTTTGCTGGATAGAGTATTCTTGGTTGTAGGTTCTTGCTATTCATCACATTGAATATTTCTTGCCACTCCCTTCTGGTCTGCATCATTTCTGTTGAGAAATCAGCTGATAGTCGTATGGGTGCTCCCTTGTAGGTAATGAATTGTTTTCCTCTTGCTGCTTTTAATATTCTCTCTTTGTTTTTGCTCTTGGCATTTTAATTATGATGTGTCTTGGTGTAGTCCTCTTTGGATTTCTTTTATATGGGGTTCTGTGTGCTTCTTAGACTTGTAAGTCTATTTCTTTTTTACCAGATGTGGGAAGTTTTCAGTGATTATTTCTTTAAATAGGTTTTCAGTATCTTGCTCTCTCTCTTCTTCTGGCAACCCCACAATTCTGATGTTGGTACACTTGAAGTTGTCCCAGAGACTCCTTACACTATCTTCACATTTTTGGATTCTTTTCTCTTCTTGCTTTCCCAGTTGAGTGTTTTCTGCTTCTTTATATTTCAAATTTTTGACTTGATTCTTGCCTTCCTCTAGTCTGCTGTTAGGACTCTGTATAATATTTTTTATTTCAGTCAGTGTCTGTTTAATTTCTAGTTGGTACTTTTTCATCTCTCATTGGTTCTTTTCCATCTCTAGTTGGATCTTTTCCATCTCTAGTTAGTTCTTTTTCATCTCCTTTTTGGTCTCGCTAACTTTATCCAACTTTTCTAGGATATTCTTGAAAAACCTTATAAGCGTGGTTTTGAACTCTATATACATTCGTTTGTTTTCCTCCATTTCTTTTGTTTGTTATCCTTTCCCTTGTCTTGGCATTTTCACTATGCCCGGAGAACTTCTGTGTTGGATTCAGCCTTATGATACAAGAGTTGCAAAACTGCAAAAGCCTCTCTGTTGAGCTTAGGATGGGTGGAGTCTCAGGGCTTAATAGACCACCTTGCCTTCCAGTCACCCCACCCTCCATGGCCCTGGAGGGTAACGTGACTGGGTAATCGCTGGAGCAGTCTCTGTGCACGTGCGCTCTCTCACAGTGCCTCTAGACTGCTGCCCCTCTGTTCTCCTGCGCTCCTGGATTTTTCCCCAAACTGGGGTTTAGTGGAGTTATAAGTCACACAGTTGGGAGGGTCTGTCTCCCGCCCGCTCGTGAAAGCCAGCGGCACAATCAGCAGTGGGTCCTCTGTGTGCAGTGCCGTGCGCACCAGTAGACTTCTGATCTTTTGTGACTCCCCTAAATTTCCATGCACTTCTCCCTTTTCACAGTCCAAACTTCCCCCATATGAGTTTTCGTTGGATCTGGGGTTTAGTGTCATAGGATAAGGGGTTCAATGCCTTTGAGAGTCTCCATCTCCCTCCCACCAGAGAAAGCCAGCCAAGTTCTCAGGCACCCACTGTCTTCACGTGCATCTCCGTACCTCAGCTTTTTGCAGCTCCTCTGGGTCTCTGTGAGCCCCTCTCTTTTCTTCTAGTTGTAGAATTTCTACTCAGCCAGCTTTCCTGTGGTTCTGGATGATGTTCATTCTGTCTTTTAGTAGTAGTTTTGAAATTGTTGTGTAAGGCAGCAGTGTAGGTATTTACCTATGCTGCCATCGTGGATTCCCTTACCTGTTACTTTTTTTTTTTATAGATCCAGGAGCTAAATAAAGGCACAGAAGTATCAAAAGTTTATAATCTAGACCTGTAGGTAACGAAGGATTTGACCAGTTAAAGCTGAAATTATATACGTGCAAAATCTATAACATATAGATATTGTGGGGTTTGCTTCTAAATGATCCTAAAATTACAATTTCACATTCCCCATGAAATCTGTTATCAGCTCCTGTTTCATCTTAGTTTTCTGTGTGTGCAAAATCCAATAGAAGCTGTCTTAAGTGTTTCCCTTCTTATTAAACAGTTTTCTAAAATGCATAATTCAGTGAGACAGTAAGTAGTTGCATCTATTTCTATACAATTCAACTCCGCAAAGCCAACTGTGATTTCAGTGGGGCCTACTTGTGCTAGCTAGTTTTTGTTATCAGCTGCACAATATGAAAGAGGATTGTATTTCTCAGCTAATGGAAGAAACAGAGGAGAATATACACCCCAAGTATTTTAAAATAGTGATTTGAGTGGCAGCCTTGAAATCTAAAGGTAAAGAACAGTGCAAGTTCTGGAATAGATACATCAATTATTTATTTGGGACAAAAGGATCTTGCTTTCCTTTTACACAAAATGAAATTATTCATTCTATTTATGTACCAAACCCTAACATTCAAATCTTAAAGAAAGTCCCTTTTCTTACCAAACTGTATTCGTCCATCTCCTCATCTCTCAAATTTTAAGTACAATGAGGACATAAGCTGAAACTTTAATTTCAGCATTTATTTCTAAAATATGCTATTAGGAAACTATCAAGAGAGATCTTAGGATAAAAAGAGACTTTGTATTTCAGAAGGGTCTTCCAGTTGCAGTATCTTCAATACATCTCCTCCAGAGGCATTTAGTCCAAATGTACGATTGGGGTCTGAAGCAGAGAACGGAACAAATCACAAATGCAATGCTTTTATCCCGTGCTGTTTATGTTTTTTTTTTTTTCTGACATTCTTTTAATGTTAGTCTGTAAATAAACTTCGCTAACACAGGTCAGTGAAAAACATCATACAGGTGATTTTATTTCAAGAATCATTTCCCCCACTGCCTGCACTCCCAAAAGCCCTTTCCTTTGGCAATATGTATAGACATATAGCAATTGGAAAAGCCCAAACAAACATAGCAAAATCTTTCCAGCAAAATTTCCCTTTTTTCCACTTTCATGCTTTGGAACGTGTTGATGCAGGTCAAATTCCATTAAAGTGAACAGAGATTTCAGTTGTGATGATCAGAACAGAATTTGGCATCTCTCTCTAGTAAGCCAATCTGGTATCAATGAAATCATTTTCTTTTGACCCAACTGATAGGAAATTAGTTCCAAATGTTTTTCAGCATATTGGGTGTTTTCCTCCTGGGCTAACTGTATTCTTCAGAAGTTTTCCTTTGCCTTCTAAAAATCTCACTTTCAAATTACATGGCAAATTCAGATATCATCTACATGAGGACCACAAGAAATAACCTCAAGAAGCAGCATCCAGTTAAGCTCATTTTCTACATTTCTACTTGAAATTAGCTGAGAAACTGATGCTACGAAAGAAATAACATGACTTTTTCTTTTTCTTAATTCAAAGTTTTTATTGTGTCAATGGCTGTCATTCTTGGAAGATATGTTGAATTTAAATTTTACAATGATACAAGTTTTAAAAATATAATTAGCATTTAAATTTTATTATTTATTTATTTAATAAATCTTTATTGTTCAGTTTATTAGAGATGTTTCTCTCCACCCCCCATAGCTCCCCTCTACTTGATTCCCCACCCCTTACCCCATGCCCTTACCCTTTGCCACTCATCCATTGGTGTAAGATTTTTGTCCAATATCTTCCCGCACCTCTCACATCCCCTTGCCTCTAAGAATTGTCAGTCCAGTCCCTTTCTATGCCTCTAATTCTATTATATTCACCAGTTTATTATGTTCATTGGATTTTTTGTTCACTTGATTTTTAGATTCACTTGTTGATATGTATTTGTTATCACTTCATTATTCATAATTTTTATCTTGGCCTTTTTCTTCTTCTTCCTCTTTTTAAAGAATACCCTTCAGCATTTCATATAATCCTGGTTTGGTGGTGATGAACTCCTTTAGCTTTTTCTTATCTGTGAAGCTCTTTATCTGACCTTCAATTCTGAATAATAGCTTTGCTGGGTAGAGCACTCTTGGTTGTAGGTTCTTGCTATTCATCACTTTGAATAATTCCTCCCACTCCCTTCTGGCCTGCATAGTTTCTGTTGAGAAATCAGCTGACAGTTATATGGGTACTCCCCTGTATGTAACTAACTGCTTTTCTTTTGCTGCTTTCAAGATTTTCTCTTTGTGTTTTGCCCTTGGCATTTTAATTATGATGTGTCTTGGTGTGGTCTTCTTTGGATTCTTTTTTTTTTTAAATAATTAAAAAAATATATTTTATTATTTTTTTAGAGAGGAAGGGAGAGGGATAGAGTTAGAAACATCGATGAGAGAGAGATATCAATCAGCCACCTCCTGCACACCCCTACTGGGGATGTGCCTGCAACCAAGATACATGCCCTTGACCAGAACCGAACCTGGGACCTTTCAGTCCACAGGCTGACGCTCTATCCACTGAGCCAAACCAGTTTTAACCTCTTTGGATTATTTTTGTTTGGGGTTCTGTGTGCTTCCTGGACTTGTAAGTCCATTTCTTTTACCAGGTAGGGAAAGTTTTCAGTCATTATTTCTTCAAGTAGGTTTTCAGTATCTTGCTCCCTCTCTTCTTCTGGCACCCCCATAATTCTGGTGTTGGTATGCTTGAAGTTGTCCCAGAGGCTCCTTACACTATCTTTTACATATTTGGACTCCTATATCTTTTTGTTTTTCTGGTTGGGTGTTTTTTGCTTCCTCATATTTCAGATCTTTGATTTGATTTTTGGGGTCCTCTAAACTGCTGTTGGATTTCTATATATTATTCCTTATTTCAGACAGTGTATGCTTAATTTCTGACTGGTCCTTTTTCATTTTTTTTTTTTTTTTGGCATTCTCATAATGAAGGTCTCACTAAGTTTCTTGGCAGTTTGTAGAAGGTTCTTGAGTAACCTTATAAATGTGGTTTTGAAATCTATGTCCAGTAGTTTGCTTTCCTCCATTTCTTTCATTTGTCACACGTTTCTTTGTCTCCTCATTTTGGCTGCTTCCCTGTGTTGATGGAGTGGCTTTGTGTAGTTGTCCTTTATGACGCAGTATCTCTGCCTCCCCAATTACCTGAGGTGGACACTCTTGGTGCACCCCTTTGTTGTAGTTAAGCCTTGATTGCTATTGGTACATTGGGAGGAATTGACTTCCAGGACAATTGACTGTGAGGATTAGCTGTGTCTATTAATGGAAGAACTGCTGTGCTGGAGATACCCCTATGGGGCAGGATTTGCTTCAGTGAGGGCTTTGGTGCTCGCCGAATCTGCCTCTTGAGTATGTCACTTATGTATGTATTGGTTGAAATCTGGTGTCATCTCACACTGACCTCTAGGTACACTGGTTCCTGGATCGCCAAAGAGGTGCAAGTCAGCTAGTGTCTGAGGCCACCCAGCAGGAGCTACAGGGAGATCTGCAGATTTCTCCTGGTCTGACCAGAGCTGTAGTTTGTTAGGTTAAGCTGAGATAGGCCAAAGCTCACAGCTCAGGTGGGTTTGTAAACTGGGCAGGGCAGGGTCTCAGGGAGTCACTAGGGCGTGGCAAACAGCAATGCACAGTAAATAATGATTCTTGTATGCAGCTCTGCAAGAAAGCCACCCTCACTTTCCAACCTGATGGCAGACAGTCCAGCTTCTCCCCGTATTGGTCTGGGTCTCCAGAGTCTCACCGGAAACTGGAGTTCAGAGTAATGGGGAGCTATGTTTCCCTTTGGGTTGAAAGAAATAGAACACCCAGTCGCCAACTGCCAGCCCAATTTGTCTGCCTGCGTACCCAGCTTGTGCACATCCTACCTGGTCTCAGTGCTCTTTTCTCTTTCCTTCTAGTTGTAGAACTTCTACTCATCCAGCTTTCCCATGGTTCTGGGTGATAGACATTTTGTTTTTTAGTTGTAGTTTTGGTGTGGTTGTGAGAGGCAGCACGTACAGGTGTATACCTTATGCCACCATCTTGGTTTTCCTCTGACCTGACTTTTTAATGACAGCCCCATCACTACTCACATTTACTTTAGGGGAAACTAAGGGATATAATATTTCAGTGCTTTAAGGTCACAAATTTACTTTTTTTTTTTAAAAAAAGTTAATCCTCACGTGAGGATACCTTTTCCATTGCTTTTACAGAAAAAAGTGGAAGGGAGGAAAAGAGGGAGAGAGGGAAGGCTCAATGTGAGACACAGCAATTGGTTGCCTCCTGAATGCACCACAATGGGGAGCGAACCTGCAACCTAGTAGGTGTCCTTGACTGGAAATTGAACCTATGACCCTTTGGAGTGCAGACTGGTGCTTTAATTATTGAGCATGCCAGCCAGGGCTTAAATTTAATATTTGAGAGATGGTTTGATAGAATGGAGTTAGGTAGAACTAACTGGGTTCTAATTTCAGTCCTAATACTAGATGTGTTACCTTGGGTGAATTAAACTCTCTGAGCCTTGGTTATTTCATCAGCAGAATGGGTCTGATGACACCTAAATCATGAAGTTGCCATAAGATTAACTTTGGTTACATATGGCAGGTACCTAACTCTGTGGCTGACACAGGGTAAGTGATTAATAAATTCTAGTACCCCTTCTCTACCCCACATCTCCCTCTTCTCTTTTCTTGTCTTTCTTGGTTGAACAGGAGCCCTAGATGTTTTCCAAAGTATAGAATGAGATGCTGAGATTTGAAGGCTCTTGTTAAAGGAACCCCTGTACCCAATAACTGCCTATCATATTCTCTGAATTCCCTGATTTTAGAAATTAACTTAGAGGGGAGAGTTAAGGCCTTAGTCCTCTCTGCTCAAATATGCGGGGACATTAAAATGTTAGCTGATACTTGTAAAGGGAAATGGTCACGATATGTCCCAGATTACTCAGCACAGTTCCAGTTTTGTCCTTGTCTAATTATTAATAGCACCCACTTTCACCCTCAAAAGTGTCCTGATTTGGGTAATAATTTTGCAGTTACTCATGTTCCATGATCATAGGTCCTTTTGTTGTTCACCACTATATTTGCATTGTGCAGTGGTTGGCAAACTCACTAGTCATCAGAGCCAAATACTAAAAGTACAATGATTGAAATTTCTTTTGAGAGCAAATTTTTTTAAACTTAAACTTCTTCTAATGCTACTTCTTCAAAACAGACTTGCGAGGGGAGCCAAGATGGCGGCATAGGTAAACACCTACACTGCTGCCTCGCACAACAATTTCAAAACTACAACTAAAAGACAGAACAGACATCATCCAGAACCACAGGAAAGCTGGCTGAGTGGAAGTTCTACAGCTAGAAGGAAAGAGAGGGGCTCACGGACACCCAGAGGAACTGCAAAAAGCTGAGGTACGGAGACGCGCG
>PVJN01029917.1:0-26040 GCA_004026805.1 Lasiurus borealis
AGGATCTCCCATTTGACCCAGCAATCCCACCCTTAGGAATATATCCTAAGAAATTAGAAACACCAATCAGAAAGGATTTATGCACCCCTATGTTCATAGCAGCACAATTTACAATAGCTACAATTTGGAAACAGCCTAGGTGCCCGTCAGCAGATGAGTGGATCAGAAAACTGTGGTACATCTACACAATGGAATTCTAAACTGCCATTAAAAAGAAGGAATTCTTACCATTTGCAGCAATCTGGATGGAACTGGAGAGCCTTATGCTTAGTGAAATAAGCCAGTCAATGAAGGAGAAACACCACATGATCTCACGCATTTATGGATAATAAAGAACATTATAAACTGATGAACAAAAGGATAGACACAGAAGCAGTAAAGCATAAAACAGACTGTCAAATTACAGCAGGAAGGTTAAGGAGAAACAAGTTAGATACGAGATCAACCAAAGGATTTGTATGCATGCATATAAGCATAACCAATGAACACAAGACACTGGGAGGTTGGGGTATGCCTTATGAGGGTGGAGGGCAATGGGGAGATATGTATACATGTAACACAATAAAAAAAAATTTAATAAAAATATAAAGAAATGGTACCTGAGTGAATGCCCAGGCACATTCAGAGGACACTTCACCTACCTCTGCTATACCAGCACCTCTTCCTGACTTTACACCTATGGCCTCATCATGGGTTTCCAACAACCAGTAAATAATGGAAGAAGCTCAGTCTTACTTCATGAATGAGTTGATTCAATATATTCATGTGAGCCAACAATAGATGACTGCTGCATTCAGCCTAACTCAGAGGCTGGCTCCAAATGATGATGGTAAGGCCAAGTCCTTCCAATATGCAGATGAAAGCAGTAAACTTCATTTTTCAGTTGCATGATAGGAAAAAAGAGCCTGAGGTAAGGATAAAAATGGGCTCTTCAGCTGCAATACATGTGTTTTTTTTTTAGCCAGTAGAGGATTTGGAAAAAGTAAAATTGGAAAATTAGAGGTGGGAAGGAGGTATGTGGATGGAAACTGTGAGATTGGACACAAAATGTACAAATCTTGGTGATTCATATTAATGCCTACCACAGTGGATAAACTTGAAAACCACGTGAAAAGAATGATTTGTACTAATGTCAGGCAGCTTCTGTCATGCCATCCAGAAGCTTGTGCAATTGTTCACAAATGGAGGAGCCACCATGGTAGGTAGGTTTAAGGCTATGCATGCCACCAAAGTATGGGCCTCCTAGCAAGAGGCTACCAGCCAGCAGCAGGGACTGATGGTGAGCCATCTATGTAGTATCATTCACTGAGAAAGACAGCTGGTAGCAAGTTAATTACATCATCCCTCTTCCTCTCTGGAGAAGTGGTCAATTATCTTTTCTGAAACTGCCACTTATTCTGTAAAAATGCTGTCCTTCCTTTCAATAAATGTACATATTTTCTATTTACAAAGAGAGACGTTTTCAGTTCTACATTTAATAATCTCAAGGTATAATTATAGGCTTAAACATAAAGTCAAAGTATAAAACATAAAGAGACGCCCTAGTCAGTTTAGCTCAGTGGATAGAATGTTGGCCTGTGGACCAGGTTCACTTCCAATCAAGGGCATGTACCTTAGATGCAGGCTCCTCCCTTGCCAGGACCCTGGTTAGAACTCGTTCAGAAGGCAGCCAATAGATGTGTTTCTCTCATCACTGCAATGATGGAGGGCCTCTGGGCAGCGGGCATAGAGCAGCCAGGGCGGGATGCTTGCTTCTTGAAGCCTCAGCCATGGAGGGCCTCTGGGAGACGAGGAGGGAGGGGGGAGCCCACAGCCTCTGTGGCCAAGCACAGGCCCACCTCCCATGAAAGCAGTGTGGCTCGCTTCCGCCTCCTGCAGAAGCCGCATGGCTCCCATGGAAGCAGTGCGGGTCCCAGCAGGGCACTGCAGTTCCCGCCAGCTCCCAATGGAAGCAGCAAGCAGCCTACTGTGTGCAATATTGCTTCAATGGGCTACTAGTGTCTATATAAAAAATAATTTTGGTTTAAAAAAATTTCTTGTTCTGCATATACTGAACAAGAAAATGTCAAAAATAACAAAAACAAATATTTACAAAATATAAAACACTAGAGGCCTGTTGCATGAATTTTGTGCACGGTGGGGGGAGGTGTCCCTCAGCTCAGCCTGCACCTTCTCCAATCTGGGATCCCTCTCACAATCCAGGACTGCTGGCCCCCAACCGCTTCTGCCTGCCAGCCCGATCACCCCCTAACCACTCCTCTGTCAGCCTGATTGATGTCTAACTGCTCTCCCCTGTTTGTCCCTAACTGCCCTCTCCTGCAGGCCTACTCCCCTCCAACTGCTCTGCCCTGCAGGCTTGGTCTCCCCCAACTTTCCTGCTCTGCTGGCCTGGTCACCCCTAACTGTTCTCCCCTGCAGGCTTGCTTACCCCCAACTGCCCTCCCCTCCTGGTCATTTTGTGGTGGCTATCTTGTGTCTACATGATGGCAGGATCTTTGACCATATGGGGGCAGCCATCTTGTTGTAGGAGTGATGGTCAATCTGCATTTTACTCTTTTATTAGATAGGATAGAGGCCTGGTGCATGGGTGGGAGCTGGCTGATTTGCCCTGAAGGGTGTCCCAAATCAGGGTGGGGATTCCTTTGGGGCATGGGACAGCCTGGACAAGGGGCCTGTGGTAGTTTGCAGGCCAGCCACACACCCTGGCAACCCAAGCAGAGGCTCTGGGATTTATTTCTTCTACAATTGAAACTTTGTAGCCTTGAGCAGAGCCAAGTCTCCTGCTTGTTCCGTGGTAGCAGCCATTTCTGTTGAGATTTGTTTATCTTCTATAATTGAAACTTTGTAGCCTTAAGCAGAGGCCAAGGCAGGCCAGGGCTGCATCACCAGGGCAACCCTAGCCTCCTGCTCTCTCCAGCTATATGGCTATTGCCATTTTTATTGCGATTTGTTTATCTTCTATAATTGAAACTTTGTAGCCTTGATTGGAGGCCTGGGCCCGCCAGGATGTGTGGAAAGCTTGGCTTCCTCATTGCCAGGGAAACCCAAGCCTCCCTCCTGCTCGCTCCATGGCCATAGCCATCTTGGTTGGGTTTAATTTGAATACTCCCTCCTAATTGGCTGGTGGGTGTGGCTTCAGGTATAGCAGAGTGATGGTTAATTTGTGTATTACTCTTTTACTATATAAGATTATTTTAAATCTATAAAAATTGACACATAAATAGAACAATGAGTTACATACATAATGTAATTATATAATTATGTAATTTACAGAAATGGGAAGAAATGGGAAAAAAGACAAAATGACCAATAAAATTTTCTTTTAAATTCAGCCCAATTACTAATTAAATAAATACATGTTGAAATAATAATGCTACTTTTAAATACTTATCATGATAATTTTTAGAAAGAATTATAATAGTGTGTGTGTGTGTGTGTGTGTGTGTGTGTTTCAAACTGAGGAAAACTGAGTGTTCTTTCAACCTGCTAGTTGGAATATAAGTTGGGACAGCACTTTTGGAAATCAATCTAGCAATATGGCAAAATCCTTGAAATTATAGGTACATTTGATCAGTTAATCCATTTATAGTAATTCATAATAAGGGAACATCCTCACAGAATTTTAATAGGAAAAAAAAAAGACAAACCACCCAAATGTCCAACAGGAGAAAAGTGCTTCAACAAATATGCTGCAGCCATAAAATGGAATATTATGCTACCATTAATGATTAGATAGACTTATTTTTACTAACATGGCAAATATTCTCTCTGGTTTGTATACTTTTGTAGTATGTTCCAAAACAAAATGTCTGATTTAATTCAATTTTTATGTAAATACTAGAGGCCCACTGCATGAAATTCAGCCTGCACCCTCTCCAATCTAGCACCCTTTGAAGGATGCCCTACTGCCAGTTTACAGGGATTGGGCCTAAATTGGCAATCAACATCCCTCTTGCAATCCAGGACTGCTGGCTTCTAACTGCTCACCTGCCTGTCTGATTGCCCTAACCATTCTGACTACTGGCCTGCTCACCCCCAAAGGCTCCTCACCAGCCTGATAACCCTCAACTGCTCCCCATGCCAGTGTGCTCACCCCCAACTGCCTCCCCTGCCAGCCTGCACCCCAAAATACCCTACCTGCTGGCCTACTAACTCCTACCTTCCCTCCCCACTGGCCTGCTTGCCCCTAACTGCCTCCCCTACTGGCCTGCTCACTCCAAACTGTACCCCTGCTGTTCTGATTGCCTCCCATTGACCCCCACTGATGGGGTGAGGGGCTGATGACTGTTTGCAGGCTGGCCAAGCCCCCTAGTTGGGACCCTCATCCCATGGGAGTGTGGCCAGCCTGGTGAGGAGCTGAGGGCTGTTTTCAGGCTGGCCATGCCCTCTGACAATCCAGGCTCCCAGCTCATCCTCTTTTACTTTTCTTTCTTTTTTTTTTTTCAGTGTCTCCTTGAGTGGAGCCTAGGGCCAACTGGAAGCAGGTATCCGGGATTTATTTATCTTCTACAATGGAAACTTCATAGCCTTGAATAGAGGCCAGGGTCGACCAGGGCAGGCAGGAAGTTTGGCTTCCTCCATTGCCTGGGGCAATCCAAGCCTCCTGCTCACTCCAGCTTCGTGGCCACCACCATCTCGCTTGGGCTAATTTGCATACTTGCTCCTGATTGGCTGTGGGTGTAGTGGAGTGATGGCCAATTTGCATGTTTCTCTTTTATTAGTGTATATAAACATAAGGGTAAATCCATATGATAATGTTTGTCATTTTTTGTACTGATGTTTTTTAGGTTTCAATAATGATATATAGTCTAATTACATAATTTAAAAATTATTTTTAAATAAATAAATATTTGAGGACACCCCAAGAGGAAAAGAAATTCTAAAACAGTGCTCTAAATATAGTGTGAATGTAGATGAAACATCAGAGTGAGTAAAGACAGTTATGGGAATAATTGAAGCATTTTCAGCATAAACTATGGTCCAACTGGGCCACTTCCTCCAAGTATGTTAAAATTATATTTCTGCCCAACTTCTAAGTCAGAGATTCATCACTCAGATCTGAGATCAAGTCATATCAAAGATTCATGTGAGGGTCTCAGAATCCCAGAAAAATCTAAAAATTAAATTAATTCACTTTCACTTGGATATTCAGTATTGAATGTACAGGGCATGTTTGGAAAGAACAAAAGAGGCATCATGATGAAATTAAGCACTACTTGGATATCATTCATCTAAAGTCAGCTAGAAAATTACAAAATATGTTTATTTGGCCACTGTCTTTTTTGCACAAATTCCACAGGACACATAGCAACTCAAGAGTCTTTACACATGACCTGGGGAAGACTGTATAGAGACTGGGATCTAGGTGTCCTGAGACAGAGTGCCCAAAGCAGAGCTTAACCCAACACAGCCCAAGAACTTTGCTGCCATATCTTCTACAACACCCTCCTGACAAAAAGAGAGCCTGAGATGGTCAGATTTACCCCAGGTGCACAACTTCCTGCCTGGCTTTCAGGTCCAGTGCTGATTTCTTCCCAGAGTTTGAATCCAAAAAAACTAACCAGGACCTGGTTTCCCTTGGTTTTCCTTAGCAATGACTTCCAGGCCAAAAGGGCATTTTTCTCTTTAGCAGTGAAACATCTTATTTGGCTGAAGCTTGGCATAGTACTAGACCAATGATCAGCAAACCTCGGCTTGCAAGCCATGGTTTGCCCCTCTGTTGACTAATGAGTTTGCTGACTCTCAATTACAATAATTACAGGCTGTTGTTTTTCCTTGCGATTAAGCCCTAACTAGGCTAGCCAAATTGGCATCATCAGGGCACCTGCAGCGTGAGTTGTATGAGCTAAGATGCCCACTGACAGGCTGAGTGGTAAAACAGAAGCAATGAGATCATTGGTGACATCACAGAACCTCAGTTGCCATGACACCAATTGTAAGAAAACACATAGAAAGAAAATTGGACAATGGGAAGAGAGAAAAACAAAATATCAAGGAGAGAAAAACACATGGGCCCAAAATTACATTTGAGGAATTTATCTGAAACATTTAGAAAGTTTCAGGTTTTTGTTTTTGTTTTTCATAATGGCTTTCATTCTTGGGCAGGTGAATGTGAGAGAGGACAGGTTTCTGAGGTACTTCTGAAATTAAAAAGGGAAAGAACTGATTTGGAAGGTTTCATATTAATGGGATACCAACTTAAGTATTAATAACAAAATATTTTAAAGGATTGTAACAAAAAGGTTAGACAGCTATCATCAAAGTGGCAGAATCAATAGAAGTTTTTCATAAGCAAGTCACTGGAGGTTAAAACTGAGTCTCGCCAAGATCGGTTTGGCTCAGTGGATAGAGCATCGGCCTGCAGACTGAAAGGTCCCAGTTTCAATTCCGGTTGGGGGCATGTACCTTGCTTGAAGGCACATCTCCACTGTAGGGCATGTAGGAGGGGGCTGATCGATGTCTCTCGCTCATCGATGTTTCTGACTTTCTATCTCTCTCCCTTCCTCTCTGTAAAAAAATCAATAAAATATATTTTTTTTAAAAAAAACTGAGTCTCTGTGATATGAAAGCAGCAATGGATCTAAGATTTCCAGATACATCAGTGATACAACCAAAATGGAAATTAGAGTATCCTTCAGTAGTATGAGAAGAAGCAGGAAGTTAGGGCAGCTAAAAGTTAATGCTATTAAGAAGTATTTACCCTTTAGTTACTTTCTATAGAGACTGGTGAACATTGACCAGAGTGAGTGAGTTGCTTACTTTGTCAGCTTCATTAAAACATTCTGGAGACAATCTGGGGGACCTGGAGAATATTATGCTAAATGAAATAAGCCAGTCAGAGAAAGACAAGTATCACATGATCTCACTTATAAGTGGAATCTAATGAACAAAATAAACTGACAAAATAGACCCAGAGACCTGGAAGATGCAACAGACTGACGATTCTCAGAGGGAAGGATGCCGGGTGGGCAGGAAGAGATTAACCGAAGAACTTATATGCATATATACATAATCCATGGACATAGACAATAGTTTGGGGAAGGCCCTCCTCTGCCAGCCAAGTCACCTCCAACTGCCCTCCACTGCAGGCCTGATTATCACCAACTGCCCTTCCCTGCAGGCCTAGGTCCACTCAACTGTCCTCCCCTGCAGCATGGTTCCCTCTCAATTGCCCTCTTCTGCTAGCCCAGTCACCCCTAACTGCCCTCCCCTGCAGGCCTGGTCACCCCCAACTGCTTTCCTCTGCTGGCCTGGTCACCCCTAACAGCCCTTTCCTGCTGACAATCTTGTGGTGGCCATCTTGTGTCCACATGGGTGGTCAACCAAATGGGGTTGACCATGTTGTGTGTTGGTGTAATGGTCAACTTGCATATTACTCTTTTATTAGATATGACTAGAGGCCCAGTGCACGAAATTCATGCATGGAGAGGGTGTTTCCTCAGCCTTGCCTGCAACCTCTGCAATTCGGGACCCCTACACCTTTTTCTTATCTAGCTAACCTCTTCACATTTAAAAAAAATTAATGGAAATATCACCTATTGTAGAAAATCCTCTTTGAGCAAATGTCTTTATAATCTGTATTAAGTAGTTTCATAGTATACCATTCTTTTTATTTAACAGCTACTTAGAGTGGATGCAATGAGGTTTTTATTCTTGCATCTGAAATTTTTCTTTATGGTCTTGTAATAGCAAAGCTTATGCAATTTACATTTGCCCTTAAAGGGCTTATAATTGGTTCAATTTCTAGTTGGCTCCCTGCTTTTTTTTTTTTAAGCAGTAAATTTGGGTTGTGATAGTAAGCCTCACTGGTAATCAAGCCTGTAGTTCTCTCTATCTGAATATTTCTATAATACCTATCACTTTAGCACACCAGAGATTGTGTTCATTTATAGAAAATAACAATAAATGTTACCTGATTATTTGATATTCTAGTAATATTTTATAGCAAGATGTATTATTCTAGTAATTTAACTATTATAAAACTGAGGCGTACAGAAATAAATCACATTGAACAATAAAGAATGACTCTAATATCAAAGCATAGTACCCTTAGGGCCTCCCTTGTCCTGTGCCTCAGATATCATAGCATAGAACACAGTTCACATGGAACTCAGCTTCCTTTAAAATAGGAAGGGATGCCATACTCATGAAGCAGCTACTTCCACACATATTTATTTATTTAATTCATAGCACATACTCTTTGTACTAATTATTGGAAAATCATCCTAGCAATTGCCTCTGTTCCTCTCTGTATTGTTGCCTTGCATTCTGATGTTATTACTGCGCTTTTATCATCCACTCACTCTATAAGATTGTGAATTTTTTAAGGGCAGAGGTCATGACTTGAGCATGTGTTTCTCTGTCATGGTGCCTAGATAAACACTCTAATGCCATCCAGTCCAAATGACTGTGATGAGAGAGGCCCACCGTTGCTGGAGACCTATGATTTTTATTTAAGAGGCCTCACTTGTTCTGTGCCTTTACAGAGGGGTGAGTAGGGGCTGAGGGAATTTGAGGAAACCCAGACAGAATTCGCCTCCTAAAAGATTTTGCTAAGCTGGCCACCGAGACCACCAGGCATTTGTCCAATTAAAACCTGACACACAGCAATAACAAAGGCACTGGTCTCCTACTGCTAATTCATGGGGATCAAACCCCCGCCTGCAGGAACTCACCCCTGGGCTGGTGCTCCTAACTCTGGGGAGAGGGAGACTTCCCAGGGCTGCAGGCTAGAGACCCTGGACTCCACACCACACCCCCAACAGGTCCCTAGCGCAGGCTGGTCAGCAGAGCGGCTTCTTCGCCTGCGATTGCGGGGGCAGCTTGGCCAGGCTCTACCTGACCTGTTGGGAGCTGCTTGGTCTGGCCTGTTGGCCCCGTGATGGCAGCCTGTGGCCAGGCCTGGCCTCTTTGCCTTGCGATCACAGAACTGCCCAGCCTGGCCTGTTCTCCCCATGATTGCGGGGCAACTCAACCTGGCCTCTTCACTCCGTGATTGCAGGACGGCCTGGCCTGGCCTGTTGGCCCTGTGATCGGGAGGGCAGATCAGCCTGCAGCTCAGCCTGGCCTCTCCATTCCACAATTGCAGAGGGTCCAGCCTTGCCTGTTCTCCCCAGGGCGGCTCGTCCTGGCTTCTCCTCCCCATGATTGCAGGGCAGCTTGACCTGGGCTCTTTGCCCTGTGATTGCAGGCCAGTATGCACCCAGGCAGGCAGCATCAGGCACTGCCCCGGCCACCTGCCCAGGCCCAAACTACCATTGCTATTGCAGCTTGGACCAGGCAGGCGGTGGAGCGGCTTGGATCCGGACAGGCAGCACAGGGCACTGCCCCTGCCGCCTGCTAGGGCCCAAGCTGCCATCACAATCATGGCTTAGATCTGGTCAGGCGGAGGGGCTGCCAGGGGTGTGGACCCAGGCAGGCAGCTCCAGGTGCTGCCCCCACTACCTGCCCAGTCCCAGGACCCCAGGGCAGAATAGGGTGCTACCTGCACCGCCTGTGTATGCAAATTTATCTGCCATCTTTGCTGAGTTAATTTGCATATCACTCCTGATTGACTGTGAGTGTAGCAGAGGTATGGTCAATTAGCTTTTTTTGGCTTTCTGAGCAGCACTATGGTGATGGACAAGAAAAGTGCCTTATTTAAGTACCAAAAAGAAAAGTATCAAAAAGAAACTTTTTTAAAAAATATATTTTATTGATTTTTTACAGAGAGAAAGGGAGAGAGATAGAGAGTTAGAAACATCGATGAGAGAGAGACATCGATCAGCTGCCTCCTGCACACCCCCTATTGGGGATGTGCCTGCAACTGGGATACATGCCCTTAACCGGAATCGAACCTGGGACTCTTCAGTCCGCAGGCTGACGCTCTATCCACTGAGCCAAACCAGTTTCAGCTCAAAAAGAAACTTTTTGATCCATTTTTAAAGAAAGATTCATATAATGTGAAAGCACCAGCTATGTTTAATATAAGAAATGTTGGAAAACACTATTCATGAGAACTCAAGGGACAAAAATTGCATCTGATGGTCTTAGGGGTAGTGTTTTTAGAGTGAGCCTAGCTGCTCAGCAGAATGATAATGCTGCATTTAGAATATTCAAGTTATTATTGAGAACTTTTAAAACAAAACTGCCTAATTAATTTCTATGACATGGATCTTACCCATGACAAAATGTGCTCCATGATAAAAAAAAAAATAGCAGTACATAATTGAAGCTCAAGACAACCAATTGAGGTCAAGACAACCAATGGTTATTTGCTTTTTCTATTCTGTATTGGTTTTAATAATAAAATGCGACAATCAGATTCAGAAGACTTCTTGTGCTCAGCATCAGCAGGTCCACCAAGTCCTGAACAAGATGATGGAAATCATGTCCTAGAGGTGCAGGCAAATGACTTGAAAGAAGTGGTCAATAAACCCATTCCAGAGAGCACTGGAAGAGACATAGAAAAGCCTTGCAATTCTATTTTTCTGCTCCATGATGTCTTTGTCAGAAAAGTCAAAATGCTGTAGAAGCCCAAGTTTAACTTGGGAAACTCATGGAGCTTCCTGGTAAAGGCAGCAATTCGGGAAAAGCTACTGAGGATGAGACAAGTGCTAAAGTTCAATGAGCTGATGAATATGAGGCTCTAGTCCAATAATCTATTTCAAAGTCATACTTTTAGTGGTGATAAATAAAAATCCTATATATGAGAAAAAAAGTGATAATAAAATGGTAAGACTTTCTTTGAAAGAATTTTATGAGAGTTATAGAGTAGTATTACAGATATGAAAAACTGTCATCTAAGCATGATATAAAGCTGGGTAGAGTGTCCCTGAAACAAGAGGAAGATAGTTTTAAAATATAGAGAGACATTGAATCCTTGAGATTGAGGATATGAGAGGACACTCAATGTTAAATGAGACCCCACGTTTTCTTACTCCCTTGAAGCCTGAAAACTGCCAACAGTTCCAGCAGGCTTCAGTCCCTGCTGCCAGGAGTCGGCAGGGGAAATGGGAACCACTTTTAATCACAGTAGACTCAGTGATAAAAATGGGCAGGAACATTACTTTTATTTATTTTTTTTAAGCATAGTAAGCTCTACTTTATTTTTTAAATATATTTTTATTAATTTCAGAGGGGAAGGGAGAGGGAGAGAGAGATGATGAGAGAGAATCATTGATTGGCTACCTTCTGCAGTCCCCATACTGAGGATCGAGCCCACAACCTGGGCGTGCACCCTTGACCAGAATCAAACCTCAGACCCTTCAGTCCACAGGCCAACACTCCATCCACTGAATCAAACCAGTTAGGGCCAGGAATCTTACTTTTAGTAATGATTGGAAAGATACACAGTATTTGGGGATTTGTTAAAGCGAACTTTAAATGTCATTTGAAAAAGCACATATAAAAGAAGGGTTGTTCCAAAAGCCTTGAAGAAATTGGTGACAGCTAATATGTGTCTGCTTTTTAAAACCCAGAACCTGTCTGGAGGTGTCAGGTGAGCAGCAAACCAGAGGGGCCATTACTAGGCAACCATCTCACCAATGGATTCAGAGAGGATCTTTCACCTTTGAGCTCATTACTGAAAGTAAAATACACTTAGGAACTGAGTGGTGCACTGTGATTGTCCCTAGTGCTCCTGAGGGATGGCCTCCCTTAAAACAAAGGCTTTTTCTCAAGGTCTCCCTATTGTTGCCTTAATTTTGAATTTAAAAAAGGGGGCCTAGGGGCATTTCTTATTCAAATACAACTCTGAAACACACCTTCCTTCCATTCTTGTTCTTTCCTTATCACATCTCTGTCCTGTTTACATGCAGTCTCACCCATCATAGACAGTTCAACTGAATAAAATTATGGTCACACTAAAATAAAATTATGAGGACTTACAACACACTTTCACTACATCTCAAATATAGACAATTTAGATGGTCTAGTTCTGGTTAAAACATCATATATCATCCTTTCCAATCAATGGCTTTCCAGTTCAAAGCCGCCTTCAATGATCAATAGAGACAACAAGTGTGCTCTTACTTCACAGGTTTTCCTGATTGAATTCCTGATTATGGTGGCAGAAGACCCCACTGAGCACACTGTGTTGTGGGAGCAGTGCTCTCATATGAGTGTGCACTACCACCAGGGAAAGGGTCTTCCCTGAAGAACTGTGTCTCCAGCTTCATTGTCCTAACTGGTTTCCTATTAATATTTTCTACAGAAGCTGAAGGAGTTTCAGACATTGTTATTTAGGTGAGAGTAGGAGTGGGTGAGAGGGTCAGTCGCTGTACAGAAATATTTAGGTTTAATCCAATTTACATATTCATTTAAAACCCAGAATTTATATTTTTATATATAAATCACAGAAAAGCGTCTAGAAGTGTATCCACCAAACTGAGCATACTGCTGAAGAAATAAGTAGGTATGTAGGATGTGAAGATTTTCATTATTTTGTACTGCTTTGTCTCTTACAATAAAAATTAATTATAAAATATATTACTTATGTAATTTTAAAAAATAGAGAGAAAATGTAATATGACTCAATTTAAATATGGCACATATAACTTAAAAATCATGATAAAGATTTCTATCTTTTAGCAAATAAGGAAGTGGACAGTAGTTAATATTAGCTCTTTTTTGGGATAAGCTATCAAGCCTGTCATTTCTTCCTTCTTCTTAATACCAACAAAAATCATTTTTGTTCCAAGAATGTATTTCCTGGAATGCTTAGGTAATGTTTTTACTCTTTTCACATCCATGTAAGAGAATTCTGAGGTCTGACACATTTTTTTATTCAAATGACTCACAAAGAGGATGAGGATCTACAAACTAAATGTCACAGATGTGGCACAGAGCAGTGGCTATGGAGAGTCCTCCAGCTCTCTGGTTATATGAGGAAAACATGCATATGAAGTCTCTCTTATTTACAGCAGTTGTTTTAGGTATGTAGAAATTTCCCACATGTCCCTTGACTCCACACAAGTGTAGCTTTCCCCACTAACAATATCCCCCACCACAGTGGCACATTTATTACAAGTGATGAGCCTACATACATTATCATTACCCAGAGTCCATAGTTTACATTAGCATTCACTCCTGGTGTTGTACATTTTATGGGTTTGAACAAAGTTATAATGACAAGTATACACCAAAAGAAAAACAAGATTTGTGATTTGACCCATAAATCTGTGTAAGTAGAGAGTAAATAAGTATGAGGACTGATTGAAAGGATCTTTGGTTATAAAGATGATTCTGAAATTTGAAATGGGAAACATCAGAGACAGAGAGGCCACTTATGAAGTTATTGTGCCTTCGATGCCACATAATTTAATAACATTAGGATTGGGTATGAGAAGATGAGGGATTGTAATTGTTAAGATTTGAAGTTCAGGTTAACAGTAGAGCCATTAGAAAATAAGGATGGCTTTTATTTTTTCTATTTTTGTTTTTTATTTTCTTTTATTATTTTTTCCCTTTTTATTGAATTAGTTAGGTGACTCTGCTTAACAAAATTATACAGGTTTCTGGTGTCCAATTCTACAACACATCATCTATGCACTGCATTGCATGCTCACCACCCCAAGTCAAGTCTGTCGGTCACCATTTATCGCTCTTATAGCCTGTTGTACCATCCCCCTGCCAGGCAATCACCACATTGTTGTTGTCCTCATGAAGTATTTTTTAAAAAGGAAATCTTACCCTTTGAAACAGCATGGATAGACCTGGACAGCATTATGCTAAGTGAAATAAGCCAGTCAAAGACAAGTACCATATGATTTTACTCATATGTAGGATCAAATAAAATGAACTAACAAGCAAAATAGAGATAGACTCATAGAACATGGGTTGATGACTGAGGGTGGGGAGTGGGAACTAGGTTGGGGAGATTGAGCAAAAAAGAAAGAGAGAATTTTTTTTAGAGCTAATTAAAAGATTAGCAAATGTAGGGTTCAATATTTTTTTAATTTGAAATGAATATTTATGTAAAAATATCCAGCAAGAAGTTGCGGATGTTTAACAATGGTTTAAAGATAAATTAGTGTTCCCCTGGGCAGTGGGGCTCAGTTGGTTAGAGTGTTGTCCCATACACGGAAAGGTCACAGGTTCAATCCCTGGTCAGGGTGCATGATATCTTTCTCTCTCTCTCTCTCTCTCTCTCTCTCTCTCTCTCTCTCTCTCCTTCCCTCCCTTCTTTTCTCTCTCTCAAATCAATAAAAACATATCTTTATATGAGGATTTAAAAAGTAATTAATACTCTTGGCAGGTGTGGCTCAGTGGTTGAGTGTTGACCTATGACCAGGAAGTCACAGTTCAATTCTCAGTCAGAGCACATGAGTTGTGGGCTTGGTCCCCAGTAGAGGGCATGTAGGAGGCAGCCAATCAATGATTCTCTCTCATCATTGATTTTTCTATTTCTTTCTCCCTTTCCCTTCCTTTCTGAAGTCAATAAAAATATTTTTAAAAAATAATTAATAAATAAAAATAGTGTTAATGCTGGGGTTATCCCAAAATAAAGTTTTTGCCTAAGCTTTCCTCATGAAGTATAATATTGTAAATTAAATTACTACTCTAGATAACAAGAATAGAGAGTATTAATTACTTCTAAAAGACATGTATCCAAAATTTGACAAAGAACTACATGAAAATAAGTGCACCTTAGATCTAGATAGTAGTGATCTCACAAAGTCTATAACTCTTTGACTTATACTGAGTATTACCTAGCCTTCATGTTTCTGAAGATTCGAACCTACCTCCTAAAGTGTAGTATTAGCAAAGTGCAGAGTCAATGAAGTTAGCATAACCCTACTGAGGATTCCTGTTGGTTCTCAAAACTATACTTGCAATCATAAAGTATTTTTAAGTAATGTTTTTAAATTGTCTCTGATATTGAGGTGTGTTACTTTTTTTAATCTGGCTATCTAAAGGGTTTGTATATTTGCAATACATTAAACATTTGCTATGCTCTAAGAAAGAACAACTGGCTTTGATAAAGGCAAAATTTGAGGATGCTGAAGTACACTAAGAAGCATGTTTCCAAATCTTAGCTATTGTAAATTGTGCTGCTATGAGCATAGGGGTGCATATATACTTTCTGATTGGTATTTCTGGTTTTCTTTGGATATATTTCTAGAAGTGGGCAGCACAATTTATCATAGCTATGAATTCGAAACAGCCTAAGTGTCCATCAGCCAATTAGTAGAAAATGGTGGTATATCTACACAATGGAATACCACACTGCTGTAAAAAAGAAGAAATTCTTACCATTTGCAAAAGCATGGATAGAACTGAAGAGCATTATGCTAAGCAAAATAAAACAGTCAGAGAAAGATAAATATCACATGATCTTCATTTGTGGAATATAAAGAACATCATAAACTGATGAACAAAAATAGATACAGAGACAAAGAAACATTGAATAGACTGTCAAACTTCAGCGGGAAGGTAGGGTAGGATGGAAGGGGAGTTAGATATCAACCAAAGAATTTGTATGCATGCATATAAGCATAACCAATAGACACAGACACTAGGGGGTAAGGGCATGTGCTGGGGAGTGAGGGGGGAAGGGGGAAGTGAGTGAGGGGAAAAAGAGACATATGTAATACTATATGTAATACTTTAAACAATAAAAATAAAAAACAAAATAAAAAGAAGCATGTAATAGAAACCAAAAGAGAAACTTGAAACTCAATTATAGAGAAATATATGAAAATCTTATTAAATTGTATTTAAAATAAAGAAGTTTAAGTATAGACATATCTGTAACATAAGAGTAATAACTTCCTTAGGCTTAAATCATGAGTCTAATGAATTTTTAAAATCACCTTTGCAATATATGAAAATAGAATAAACCAAATCCTATTCATCTCACAATCTTCCATATTTATTTTCCTAAATATTAATGATGCATTAAATTAAATTTGGCTTTGGAATGTTTTAGAGATTTGTCACAATAATACATTCAGAATTTTCTTTAGTGCATCTTTCATATCTTTGTTCCGGAAATTATAGATAAGGGGGTTAAAGAATGGAGTTGCCAAAGCATAGAACAAGGTCACAAATTTCTGCATACCAGAATAGTTCCCAGAACCTGGGCTAACGTACATCACCATGACTGAACCATAGAACAGAGACACCACAGCAAGGTGGGAGGCACAAGTAGAGAAAGCCTTACGCCTTCCTGAGCCTGAGGGCACCTGTAGCACCACACTTAGGACACAGGAGTAAGTGCCAAGAATGTACAGAAAAGTGATAAAGATGATGAGAGAACTAATGATACCACAGACCAGAGTAATGCCTGATACTGGAGTACAGGACAATGCCAGCAAAGGTGCCAGATCACAAAGAAAATGGTCAATGGTGTTTGGGCCACAGAAGGGCACCTGAGATATTAGAGTCAAAGGTGTCAATAACCAGAGAAAGCCACCTACCCAGCAAACGACCACCAACTGAGTACATAGGCGATGAGTCATAATGTTGGGATAGTGCAAAGGTCTACAAATGGCAAGAAATCTATCAAAAGACATCACTGACAGAAATAAGCATTCAGCAGCACCCATGGAGAAGAAGAAGTAAAACTGGAGCAGGCAGCCTGTGTAGGAGATGCTCTTGGTCTGAGCAATGATATTGGCCAACATTTTGGGCACATCAGAGCTGACATAGAAGATCTCCAGGAAGGAGAAGTTGGCCAGGAGGATGTACATGGGTGTGTGGAGTTTCCTGCTTGACCATACCACACAGATGATGGATGTGTTCCCCAGGAGGGTCAGAAGGTAAATGAAGGAGAAGAACACGAAGAGAAGGATCTGGATGTCTCTGCGACAGGGAAAACCCAGGAGGATGAACTCACTCACGAACCCAGAGATATTAGTAGCATCCAAATTCTTCATTAGTCTGACCTGTGGAAGTGACAGGGACAGTAAAGACACAGAAATACACTAGTTTTCTTCTTCCTGGTGAAGAGATATATCTTTATTTTCCTCAATTTGAGTTACAAAATTACTATCTTCCCTTCAGAAGGTGAATTGTCCTTCCTTCTTTGTCTCCTGTATTTATTTAATATACATTTTTGCACATATTACTGCCAGGCACTAGAAAATAGGGGGTAAGAAAAACAATGAATAAAAAAGCAGAGACCCTACTCTTTTGGAGCTTATGTCAAAGATCAACAGTGCAGTGACAGCCAAAGGGTAGGGGGAAAGGGGCTGGGTGAAAGTGGGCAAAGGGAGGTAATGGGTGACAATATATAATAATATAAACTATAAAGATAAAATTTTAAAAAAGATTACATCTAAAAAGAGGGAGGTGACTTAAGGATTCTGTCCTGTTTGAGCTCTCTGGGAATGACACCCACCCCACGCCCCATTTCCACACAGACACAATAGTGAAGCTTATTGGGCATTTTGCAATATCACAGTGTCTTCTTCAGAGGGCATGATGAATAAAAGTGGACACTTTGCTTGGCCTCACTTGAGGTCAGCACCTGAGATGTTTCCATCTTCCCCTACCCCCATCCCCGCCCAAAAAAAAAAAAATGGGACCCACATGACAGAGACCTCACTGCCAGTCTGACTAGATCAGACTTAATTTGCTAGTCAATGAAAAACAATTGCAGCTGGTCTAGTATAAAAGTAAAACGATCTAAGTTTATGGAAACTGCATTTGAAAGACCATTTGCCAGACAATTACAGGGCAATGAAACTAGCAGGAAACTATTAGAAAGCTATTTCAGTGATCCAAGTAAAAATTGTTTATTGAATGCTAACCTAGGGTAATGTGTAAGCAAAAAATATCAGGTATGGATTCAAAAAAATGTACAGAAACCTAATCTCTTGGTCTTTAAAATCAGCAGAGATAATTAAATGCTGCTCAAGGAGCAGAGGAGAAAGACACAAAATAAAGAGGCCTCACTTTCCATTGCCACATTAATACTCTTGAGCTCTCTTCTTATTGTCCTCTCACTGGGGATGACTCACAGGAGAGAGCCACTCACTCTAGCACAATAGTCCCACTCAGAGCCTTTCTGTTCCCACAGGTCAACTCCTGTTGTTGCCTTTGGGGATCTCTCAGATCCCAAAGGACTCCCCAGTCCTCTGCTTTCTTTTGACTCTTTTAAATCTGAGTATTATAGCTCATTAAATAAATGATCTTCTACTTACAAAGTTTTTCTCTCCTACAAGCCACACATAATGGCTATGCTGTCATCTGTGTGAAAGAGAGCAGTAGACAAGAGATCCATTTAAATTATTGCCAAAGTCTTAAAAGAAAAATTTCCCATTTTCTTGTCAAGTAAGAATGCAATTCTTTTGCAGATGACCTGCAAAAGCAAAATGATACTTGGACAAAAAAAAATATTTCATTAATAACATGTCTAATAAAGTTTCTATAATTGGAATAGTGTTTGTTAAGGAAAATAATCATGAAAATTTATGTTCATTTTTTTATATCTATCCTATCTAATAGAAGAGTAATATGCAAATTGACCATCACTCCAACACACAAGATGGCCGCACCCATGTGGTCAAAGATGGCTGCCTCCATGTGGACATAAGATGACTACCACAAGATGGCCAGCAGGGGAGGGAAATTGTGGGCAATCAGACCAGTAGGGGAGGGCAGTTTGGAGGAACCAGGCCTGCAAGGGAAGGCAGTTGGGGACAATCAGATCTACAGGGGATAGCAGTTAGGGGTGACTGGGCTGGCAAAGGAGGGCAGTTGGGGGTAACCAGGCAAATAGGGCAGGACAGTTGGTGGGAGTAGGCCTGCAGGGGAGGGTAGTTGGGGTGGACCAGACCTGCAAGGGAGGGCAGTTGGGGACAACCAAGCCTGCAGGGGAGGGAAGTTAGGGGTGACCAGGCCAGCAGGGGAGGGCATTTATGGGCAATCGGACTGGCAGGGAAGCAGTTAGGCATCAATCAGACTGGCAGGAGATTGCTTAGGGGGTGATCAGGCTGGTAGGCAGAAGCAGTTAGGGGCAGTCAGGCAAGCAGGTGAGTGGTTGGAAGCCAGCAATCCTGGATTGTGAGAGGGATGTCTGACTGCCCGTTTAGGCCTGACCCTCGAGGCATCCCAGATTGGAGAGGGTGCAGGCTGGGCTGAGGGACATCCTACCCCATCCACAAATTTCATGCACAGGCCTCTAGTATATATATATAAAAGCCTAAGCGACTGTTAGGACCGGATGACTGGATGACCAGTGCACTCCCACAGCCAACCTCTGGTAGCTGGCCAACCTCCTGAAGTTCCTTCCCTCAGTGGGCTGGCCAAATCAACCCTAATTGGGACTGAGTAAGATGGGCCCAATTGCCAACCAGTCCGAGGGACCCCACCCATGCACGAATTCATGCACCAGGCCTCTAGTCTATACTAATAAAAGGGTAATATACAAATTGGTCAGGACGCCCTCACAAAAGGCGTCTACAAAAGTAGAAAAAAATCATCTTAAAATTTCTAATAAATGCAGAAAATCCTGAACAACCAAAACAATCTTGAGAAAAAAGAATAAAGCTGGGGGAATGAGAGCAGGGTGGAAGAAGTCAATGGGGGAATGGAACAAAAGGCACATCTGTAATATTTTCAACAATAAAGAAAAAAAAGAGAAAAATAACAATAAATTAATTGTCTAGCTATAAAAGAAAAAAAGAAGAACAAAGCTTGAAGTATCACACATGCTTATATCAAACTCTGCTACAAAGCTGTAGCAATCAAGAGTGGCACTAGCATAAAAACAGACTCATAGACCAATGTAACAGCATTGAAAGGCCAGATAAAACCCATACTTATGTGGTAAGCTAATCATGAAAAATATGCAAAGAATAGACAATAAAGTGTAGTGTCTTCAATAAACAGTGTTAAAAAAAAATGTCAACTTACAAAAGAATAAAATTGGAATATCTTATTTCAAAATAAGTTAAAGACTTATATATAAGGCCTAAAACTATAAATGCCAAGAAGAAAATACAGGGAGAAAGCTCCTTTACATGATATCAAAATCACAAGCAACTGCCTGGCCAGTGTGGCTTAGTGTTGAGCATCAGCCCATAAACCAGGAGATCAGAGTACAATTCCCTGCCAGGCATATACCCAGATTGTGGGCTCAATTCCCAGGAGGGGGTATGCAAGAGGCAGCCCATCAACGATTCTCTTTCATCATTGTTGTCTCTCTTTCTCTCTCCTTCTCCCCTCCTCTCTCTGAAGTCAATAAAAAACATATTTTTTAAAAAAATTACAAACAAAAAATGATGGAAGTGGAGAAAACTACATCAAACTAAAACATTTCTATAGAGCAAAGGAAACAACAAGCAAAATTAAAGGCAACCTAAGTAATGGAAGAATAATTGCAATCCATGTCTAATAAGGAGTTCATTCCAAAATATATAAAGAAAACCTATAACTCAATAGCAAAAGTGAACAAATAACCATATTAAAAATGGGCAAAGGGAGAGGGAAAAATGGTAACAGAATAGACAGACGTATCCTGAGCATTGTCCCGGAGCAAATAGAAAGAACAGCTTAGAATCGCACAGGAAGTGTTTGTTGGTGAGGGACAGCTCTACTCTAGGACATGGTGGGGGGCTGCTGGACAGTGCTCCCCTGACCAGGCAGCCCCCACTGTTGCTGAGTTCCCTGCTGGAGCGACTAACTCAGATGCAGAGAGTGCGCCATTTTGTAGGGGAAAGTGAATGTTATCGGAAGCCTGAAAATCTACAACTGCAGCACCCATTGAACAGCTGCAAACCCCAGAGCACCAGTCCCAAATTGACATAAACACGCAGATTCAGAGAGGCTCTACACACCACCACAGAAAGGTCAGATTTCACCTGGGATAAGGTGAGGTCTCTGCTCCCAGCAGGAGAGAGAAACACAAGCACTACAAGAGCTGGAGGACCCAGGGGAAGTCTGAGCCTAAAAAAATTCATAGCTATTGGGGCTGGCATGATCCGTGAATGTGGAAGGGGGTTCTCAGAGTTGCTAACAGAAAGGAACTCCTAAAAGCAACCCATTTGGATTTGATGCAAAAGGACAGCCTAAAATTTTTTAAAGTGTGCCGGTTGCTTAGACCCAAGGGGGAAAAAAGACTGCATAGACTTGCATGCAGCCCTGGAGTTCGCACACTTAAATTGGCTTTGTTTGTTTGTTTGTTTGTTTTTGTTCTTTATTTTCCTTTAAATCCTTGCTCCTGATTACCAAGCCCAATACATAGGATCACCCAACTGGAGACATCCAAACAGACTGCAGGGGAAAGTTGTTTTTTGGAACCTGAGGATCAGAGTGGGGAATAATCATAAGAGAACCAGCTCTGGGGCAACCCACTCCCACAAACTGGTATTGAGTGCCACAGGGAAAGCAAAATTTAAGGACTGGCTAGAGAGGACCTATAGATCTCGAGGTCAATCCAGAAACACAGCCACCCAGGGGTTGAATCACAAATTGACTCTTGTGTAAACACAAATAAAGGAATGCAAGAAATTAAGAGACACTGCCTGCTTAAAAATCAGGACTGGCTTACAACACTGAGGAGCAGTGGGATGCAGTGAACTGCAATACTATCCTGACTGTGAAACAGGTGTGCCAAACAGAACAATAGAGGAAGTGAATGACTTTCACTAGTGCATATTTTACTTTTTACGTTTTCATCTTTTACTTAACAAATTAATTTTTTTTTCATTTTCCCTCACTTGATTTTACCTTTTTAATTATTACATTTTTATTTTCAATCAGAATTATTACTACTACTATTTTATCTTTTTTAAAAAAAAACTATAATTTTATTTTCTCTTTATTTGTGTTTATTGTTCTACATTCTATTTTCATTTTCGCATTAGCATCATTTCACTCTATCTCAACTTTACCTTTATGCCATGACTCTCTTTCTAAATTTTCCCATTTGTTGTCCTGTTTCTCTTATCCTTTACTTAATTTAGATTTTCACTATTCTTTCTTTTTACCCCTGGTTAAAATTTCACCCTATTTATATATCTAAAATCCAATCCCCTGCTCCAAATCCATACACACATCTCTCTTCTCTGTCTTCACTATCCAAAAAATTGTTTTTCTCTCTGTCTTTTTGTTGTTGTTTGCTTAATTGTTGATTATATCAATTTTGTATGCTTCTTTGTGACATTGTTTTGTTTATTCTTTTTGTTTTTTTGTTTTGTTTCTGTATTTTGCTTTTGTTTCCTCTCACCTCATGAGATATTAGTTGTTGCTTGTACTTTGTATTCATCTCCAGGTACTTGTTGCCGGCATTTGTTGGGATCAGTGGCTGTTCTATTGGAGTTTTCTCCCCATATATATACTTTGTTCCCTTTCTCTTACTTATTCTCTTTTTTCTCTCTCTTACTTTTTTTCTCCCTTCTCCCAATTTCATTTTGTCACTCTTTTCTCTTCTTTCTTTTCTTCTTTTCTCTCTTCTTCTTTCTCTCCTATCCCCTAATTTATCTCTCTCTGGTGGTCACTTTTATTTGTGATTATACATTTCTGTTCAGTGCCTTGTGCATTATACCTGGTTGTGTTGTATTTTGTGCTTTTAAATCAATGCAGGAGAGAGAACACTACATAACCAGACACCCAGAGAAGAGAGACTATGAGGAGATTAAGAAACAGCCCATGGGGAGATAAAGAAAAGCAGGCATCACCAGAAAAGGAAGTAAACGAAATAGAGGCAAGCAACCTGCCAGAGAAAGAATTCAGAGAAATGGTCATAAGGTGGCTGAAAAGAATAGAAGACAAATTCGACAATATGAGTAAAAACCAAGAGGAAATTAAGAAGAACCAAGAAGAAATGAAAAATGACATTGTTGTTGTAAAGAACTCAATAGAAAGCATGAAGAGTAAACTACAAGAAGCAGAGGACCACATCAGTGAGCTAAAAAGATAAGGTAGGAAAAAATACTCAAGTAGAGCAGCTTCTAGGAAAAAAATTTAAAAACAGGAGGAGAGCCTAAGGGAACTGTGGAACAACACAAAACCAAACAACATCCATATAATTGGGGTGCCAGAAGGAGAGGAAAATGAAAAAGGAATAGAAAATATGTTTTAAGAAATAATGACAGAAAACTTCCCTGATATAGGGAAGAAAAAAAACACACAAATCCAAGAAGCTCACAGAGTCCTAAGCAAAATGAACCCCAAAAGACAGACACCAAGGCACATTATAATTAAATTGGCAAATACCAATGACAAAGTAAGAATTTTAAAAGTGACCAGAGAGAGACAGAAAGTTACCTACAAAGAAACACCCATCAGACTTGTGACTGATTTCTCAAAAGAAACTCATCAGGCCAAAAGGGAATGGAATGAAATATACAAAGGCACGCAAAGAAAGGGTCTGAATTCAAGAATACTGTACCCAGCAAGGCTATCAATCAAAAGTGAAGGTGAAATCAGGAGCTTCACAGACTAAAAAAGACTAAGGGAATTTATTACCACCAAACCAGCAATGCAAGAAATTCTAAAGGGTCTGCTGTAAAAAAAAAAAGAAGAAGAAAGGAAAGATAGGAAAAGAAATAGGAAGCAAAGCAGGAACACAGCAGTAAAGTATAAAAATGGCAACAACTAAGCACCTAGCAATAATAATTGTAAATGTAAATGGAATAAATGCCCCAATCAAAAGACATAGGGTAATGGATTGAATAAAAAAAAAAACAACCCATATATCTGCTGTCTACAAGAAACCCACCTTAAAAAACAGATACTCATAGACTGTGGGTGAAGGGATAGAAAAAGGTTTTTCAGGTGGATAAAAATGAAAAAAACCTGGGGTAGCAATACTTATATCTGAGAAATTAGATCCCAAAGTGAAGAACATAACAAGAGATAAGGAAGGCCAGTTCATAGTACTGAAGGGAGCAATCCAACAAGAAGAAATAACATTGGTAAACATATAGACACCTAATACAGATGGAATCAAATACTACATTAAAAAGAAAAAAATTCCTGGAGGATATCAAGGGAGATATTGACAACAATACTATCATAGTAGGAGTCTTTAATAATCCACTGTCATCCCTGGAAAAATCCTCTAAGCAAAAAATCAGCAAAGAAACATCAATCCTAAATGACTTACAAGACCAGATGGAATTAATTGACATCTTTAGAACATTTCACCCCAAAGACATGGAATATACATTCTTCTCAAGTGTACATGGCCATTTTCAAAGAGAGACCATATGTTGAGTCATAGGCAAAGTCTCTTCAAATTCAAGAAGATAGAAATCATATCAAACACCTTCTCAGGTCACAGGGGCATAAAACTGGGAATCAAACAATAAAATAAAAACAATCTAAAAAATCAAACACATAGAAATTAAACAGCATGCTATTAAACAATGACTGGGTTACCAGAGAGATCAAAGAAGAAATAAAAAAAAAATCATGGGAACAAATGACAATGAAAGCACAACAATCTAATATCTATGGGAAACAGCAAAAGCAGTCTTGAGAGGAAAGTTCATAGCTCTACAACCCTACTGGAAGAAATAAGAAACCATGGTAATAAATTACCTAATTCTACAACTCAAAGAGTTAGAAAGAGAGCAACAAGAAAAACCCAGTGTAAGCAAAAGGAAGGAACTAGTAAAGATCAGAGCAGAGATAAAAGACATTGAGACCAAAAAGATAATACAAAATCTTAACAAAACCAAGAGCTGGTTCTTTGAAAGGATAAATAAGATTGATGAACCTCTAGCCAGGCTCACCAAGAAGAAAAGTGAAAGGACCCAAATAAACAAAATCAGAAATGGCTGAGACTGGTTTGGCTCAATGGGTAGAGCGTTGGCCTGCAGACTGAAAGGTCCCAGGTTCGATTCCAGTCAAGGGCATGTACCTTTCTTGTGGGCACATCTCCAGTGTAGGGTGTGCAGGAGGCGGCTGATCGATGTCTCTCTCTCATCGATGTTTCTGACTTTCTATCCCTCTCCCTTCATCTCTGTGAAAAATCAATAAAAAATATATTTTAAAAAAATCTGATGAACAGAATAAACTGGTGAATATAATAGAATCAGGGAGAGGAGCCAAGATGGCGGCATAAGTAAACACCTACACTGCTGCCTCGCACAACAATTTCAAAACTACAATTAAAAGACAGAACGGACATCATCCAGAACCACAGGAAAGCTGGCTGAGTGGAAGTTCTACAGCTAGAGGGAAAGAGAGGGGCTCACGGAGACCCAGAAAAACTGCAAAAAGCTGAGGTACGGAGACGCGCGCGCTGAGAGAGCAGGTGCCCGAGTACCTGGCTGGCTTTCTCTGACGGGAGGGAAACGGAGACCCCCAACGGTATTGAACCCCTTATCCTACGACACTAAACCGCAGATCCAGCCGAAACTCATACGGGGGGAGTTTGGACTGTGAAAAGGGAGAAGTGCACAGAAACTTAGGGGAGTCGCCGCGGCGCGTACGCGCACACACAGGGCCCCGGCTCCACACTGAGGACAGATTGCTGATTCTGCCGCTGGCTTTTGCTACTGGGCGGGAGACAGACCCTCCCAACTGCGCCACTTCTGAGTCCACTGAGCCCCTGTTTCCGGCGAAACCCTGGAGACCTAGACTCGTGTGGTCCTGGTGCGCAGGGGAGCAGGGGAGCTGGAAAGGCAGCGGTCTGGAGGCACTGCGAGCGCGCGCACACAAGGACCACTCCAGCGATTACCCAGTCACGTGAGACTCGGGGGCCGTGGAGGGCGGGGCCGACTGGAAGGCAAGGCGGTCCCTTAAGCCCTGAGACTCCACCCATCCCAAGCTCAACAGAGGCTTCTGTGGTCTTGCAAGTAAAAAAGTTTCCCCGACTTAGTGAAAATGCCAAAACAAGGTAAGGGACCAAAAACAAAAGAAATGGAGGAAAAAAAACGACTGGATATAGAGTTCAAAACCAAGTTTATAAGGTCTCTCAAGAATATGGTAGAGAAGGTGGATAAACTTAGCGAAAGCCTACTAGAGATGCTAGAGATGATGCATAAAATTAGCAAGCCCCAAGAGGAGATGAAAAAGGACCAACTAGAGACACTAACTGAAATAAAAAATATACAGAATCCTAACAGCAGACTAGAGAAAGGCAAGAATCAAGTCAAAAAT
>PVJN01029918.1:0-26372 GCA_004026805.1 Lasiurus borealis
GGAGGTCACAGTTCAATTCCCAGTCGGGGTACATGCCCGGGTTGCATGCTTTATCCCCATTGTGGGAAGTACAGGAGGCAGCTGATCAATAATTCTCTCTCATCATTGATGCTTCTATCTCTCTCTCTCCCTCTCCCTTTCTCTCTGAAATCAATAAAAATATTTTTAAATAAATATATATAAAAGAAATATAATTCACATGCGTATAAATCTCCTATTCAAAGTGTAAAATTCAATTATTTTTAGAATATTCATAGATATGTGCAATCATTACTCTTCTCAATTTTAGAAACTCTATACCATTTATCTATCACCTCTTTTAGCATCTCTATCCCCTTCCCTAACCCTAGGCAACCATTACTTTTTCTCTGTATATATTTGTGTATCTGGACATTTCATATAAAAGGAATCATTTTATTAGTCTTTGTGACTGCCTTCTGCCACTTAGCAAAATATTTTCAAGGTTCATCCCTGTTGCAACATGTATCAGTACTTCCTTCCTTTTTATGGAAGACTAAATATTCTATTGTATGGATCAACCACACTTTATTCATTCATCGGTTGATAAATAGTTGGATTGTTTCTACCTTTTGGCTATTATGAATCATACTTCTATAAACATTTATATACAAGTTGTTGTGTAAACATGTATTTTTATTTATTGGGTAGGAACCTATGCTTGGAATTGCTGAGTGGTATGATAACTCTTTGTTTAACCATTTGAAGAATTCTAGACTCTTTTCCAAAGTGGCTGTACCCTTTTACAGTCTGAGGGTTCCAATTTCTCCACATGTCTTTGCCTGAATTTTTTATGGTAGCCATCCTAGTGGGCACTATAAAAGGGTGTTGCATTTTATCAAATGCTTTCTTTTCATCTATTGAAATCATCATGTGTATTTTGTCCCTCATCCTATGATATGGTATATTACATTGATTGTTGTGTGTGTGTTTTTCAGATGTTAAGCTAAATTTGCATTCTTGGGATAGATCCCACTTGGTCATGATGTGTAATTCTTTTATATATGTTCCTAAGTTCGGTTTGCTAGCATTTTGTTTAGGATTTTGTTTAGGATTTTTGCATCCATATTCGTAAGTGATATTAGTCTGTATTTTCCTTTTCATATGATGCTAGAGGCCCGGTGCATGAAATTTGTGAATGGGGGTGTGTGTCCCTAAGCTCAGTCTGCACCCTTTCCAATCTGGGACCCCTCAGATAGACTCCTATTGGGATTGGGCGTAAACAAGCAGTCAGACATCCCTCTTACAATCCAGGACTGCTGGCTCCCAACTGCTTGCCTGCCTGCCTTCCTGATTGCCCCACTTCTGCCTGCCAGCCTGATCACCCCCTAACCACTCCCATGCCAGCCTAATTGTCCCTAACTGCCCTCCCCTGCAGGCTTGATCATACCCAACTGCCCTCTTGTGCTGGGCTGATCACCCACAACTGTCCTCCCTTGCTAGCCATCTTGTGGCAGCTATCTTGTGTTCTCATGGGGGCAACCATCTTTGATCACATGGGGTAGCCATCTTGTGTGTTGGAGTGACAGTCAATTTGCATATTACTCTTTTATTAGATAGGATAGAGGCCTGCTACATGGGTGGGGGCCAGCTGGTTTGCCCTGAAGGGTGTCCTGGATCAGGGTGGAGGTTCCCTTGGGGTGTGGGGCAGCCTGGGCGAAAGGCCTATGGTGGTTTTCAGGCAGCCAAACCCCCCAGTGACCCAAGCAGAGGCCTGGTATCTGGGATTTATTTATTTTCTATAATTGAAACTTTGTAGCCTTGAGCAGAGACCTGGGCCAGCCCAGCAGGAAGCTTGGCTTCCTCCATTGCCAGGAAAACCCAAGCCTCCTGTTTGCTCTGTGGCTGCAGCCATCTTGGTTGGATTAATTTGCATACTCGCTCCTGATTGGCTAGTGGGTGTGGCTGGTGGGTGTGGTAGGGTGAAGTCAATTTGCATATTACCCTTTTATTATATAGAATATCTGATATTTGTCTGGTTTTAGTATCAGAGTAATTCTGGCCAAATATAATGAGTTTGGAAGTGTGAGGATTCCAATTTCTCCACATGTCATTGAGGATAGTTTATTTTTATAGGTAATTATGAGGGTTCAATAATTATTTTCTTTGCAAATAATTTATTTTTATTGATAATTCAATCTCTTTATTACAGGTGTTTTCAGATTGTCTATTTCTTCTTGAATCAGTTTTGGTACTTTGTTCATTTCCTCTAAGTTTTCTAACTTATTGGCATGCAATTGTTTATGGTATGTCTTTATGAATCCTTCTTATATATTTTTTTAGGTTAGTAGTAATGTCTCTTTTATTTCTAATTCTAGTCATTTGAGTCTTCTTTCATTTTTTCATAATCAATCCAGCTAAAAGTTTACCAATTTTCTTAATCTTTTCAATGAATCAGCTTTTGGGTTTGCTGATTGTTGCTATTGTTTTATCTATTTATATTTTCTTAATTTCCACTCTAATCTTTATTATTTACTACCTTCTTTTTTTTTTCTTTTTTCTTTTCCTTTGGGTTTAATATGCTCTTATTTTCTCAGTGTCTTAAGATGAAAGATTAGGTTGCTGATTTGAAATCTTTTTTCTTTTCTGATAGCATTTATCAGCTCTCACTTTCCCTCTAAGGCTTAGCACTGCTTCAGTTATATCCTGTAAGCTTTGATATGGTGTTATCTTCATTTTCATTCACCTTAAAGTATTTTCTAATTTCTCTTTGATTTATTCTTTGTCCCATCAATTATGTAGGAGTGTTGTTTAAATTCCACATATTTATGAGTTTCCTAAATTAATTTGTTATTGATTTCTAACTTCATTCCACTGTGGCCAGAGAACTTAGTTTGTATTATTTATACCCTTTTTAATTTATTTACATTTGTTTTATGGCCTAGCATATGGTTTCTCATTCACACTTGAGAAGAATGTGTATTCTTCTGGTATTCAATGGAGTGTTCTATAGGTGTCTGTTAGCTCCAGTTGATTTATAGAATTCTTCAAGTCTTCTTGGTTTTTATCTTCTGCCTAGTTGTTTCATTGATTATTGATAGTGGGTTATTGACATTGTCAAACATTTTGTTGAATTGTTTATATCTCCCTTCATTTCTGTCAGTGCCTGCTTCATGCAGTGTGATGCTCTGTTATTAAGTGCATATACATTTTTAAAATATATTTTATTGATTTTTTACAGAGAGGAAGGGTGAGGGAGAGAGAGTTAGAAACACCAATGAGAGAGAAACATCCATCAGCTGCCTCCTGCACGCCCCCTACTGGGGATGTGCCCACAACTAAGCTATATGCCCTTGACCAGAATGGAACCCAGGACCCTTCAATCCATAGGCCGATGTTCTATCCACTGAGCCAAACCGGTTAGGGCAAGTGCATATACATTTATAATAATTATATCTTCCTGATGAATTGACCCTTTTATCATTGTAAAAAAGTTCCCTTATATTTCTAGGAACTTTTTGTCTTAAAATCTGTTTTGTCTAATATTAGTATAGCCAGTCCAGATTTCTTGTGGTTGCTGTCTGCATAATATATCTCTTTTCGTTTATCATTTTATTTTCAATTTATCTGTATCTTTGAATATAAAGTGTGTCTCCATTAGCCAGTATAAGATTTAGAGCTTTTTTTAAACTTAATCTGACAACCTTGGCCTTTTACTAGATTGCTTATTCATTCACATTTAATGTTACTATTGATATAACTGGATTTACATCTACCATTTCACATTTTGTAGTTAATATAGTAGATAATGTGAGCTGAATTCAGACTTGGGCAGTTTGATTCCAGGACACTTGCTCTTGACTTCTACGTATCTATCTTTATATACTCCAAGTGTCAGAGTGAGAAACACTAGCAGGGCCTGGGGCTCGGGAGAAGTAAATGAAATTTTCAAAGGTCAAAGGGCAGTGGCTGTTTGGATGAGGATGAGATGCTGTGATCAGGAGAGGGTTGGTAGGGACTTGCTCATAGCAGCATTACAGTATTTGTAATGGCTAAAATCTGGAACAGCCCAAGTGCCCATCAGTAGATGTGTGGATAAAAAAGCTTTGGTACATTTACACAATGGAATACTGTGCTGCAGTAAAAAAGAAGGATGTATCACCCTTTGAGACAACATGGAGGGACCTGGAGATTATTATGCTAAATGAAATAAGCCAGTCAGAGAAAGACAAATATCACGTGATCTCACTTACATGGATTCTAATGAACAAAATAAACTGACAAACAAATAGATCAAGACATTGAAGCAAGCAACAGATTGATAAATCTCAGAGGGAAGATGGTGTCCAACAGATGGATAAATCTCAAAGGGAAGATGTTCTATAGGTGTCTGTTAGATCCAGTTGATTTATAGAATTCTTCAGGGTGGAAAGAGATTAACCAAAGTACTTATATACATACATGCATAACCCATGGACACATGCAATAGTGCCGCAAAAGCCTGGGGAGGGGTAGGAGCAGGAAGGAGGGGGTTAAGGGGGGAAGGGGGAACATCTGTAATACTTTCAACAATAAAGATAAAAGTAAAATCGTTATTTTTATTTTAAAGGAAAGAAAAAGTTCGGTCTAGCCTGCTGGATGATGAGAGTCTTGTGGCTGGCTCCCTTGTTCCTGTCACTCTGGCCAACAGCCAGCCAATTGCCTGGTATGTGAGTAAGGCGACGTGTCCTAGGTCATCAGCCACTAGCTGACTACAGACACATGAAAGAGCTCAGTGAACCCACCAAGACCACAAGAACTACTCAGCTGAGCGAAATGTAAGGTTGGTGTCTCACCCACTAGTTTTGGGGAAGTTAACTGATTCAAGGAAGCAGAAGAGTATGGGTGGTGGCACCTAACCACCATAGATAAGATGAGCAGCTGGGCCAGAGCAGCCATTGGGATGGCTTGAGCCACAGAAATCGTTCATGGTGGCTAATTGATCATGTGTCCCTAAAATAAAGTACACAGGCATCCCAGTAAACCTCACTTGATCTTCATGCCTCAAATATGACTTTGAGATGTCGCATTCTCATTTCTGTTGCTCAAATATTTTCTATTTTCCCTTTTTTAAATTAATTATTTATTATTTATTTTTATTTTTTATTAATGTATTACATGTGTACATATCTTTCCATTGTCCCCTCACCCCACTCCCATGCCTGCCCTAACCTCCCAGTGTCTTGCGTCCATTGGTTACGCTTATATGCATGCATACAAGTCCTTCAGTTGATCTCTTATCTACCCCACCTCTCTCAAACTTCCTGCTGTAATTTGATAGTCTGTTCGATGCTTTACTGCCTCTGTATCTATCTTTTTGTTCATCAGTTTATAATGTTCATTTTTATCCATAAATGAGTGAGATCATGTGGTATTTTTCTTTCGTTGACTGGCTTATTTCACTTAGCATAATACTCTCCAGTTCCATCCAGGTGGCTGCAAATGGTAAGGATTTTTTTTATGGCAGCATAGTATTCCATTGTGTAGATGTATCACAGTTTTTTAATCCACTCATCTGCTGACAGGCACCTAGACTGTTTCCAAATCTTAGCTATTGTAAATTGTGCTGCTATGAACATAGGGTGCATATATCCTTTCTGACTGGTGTTTCTAGTTTCTTAGGATATGTTCCTAGGCATGGGATTACTGGGTCAAATGGGAGCTCCATTTTTAGTTTTTTTGAGGAAACTCCATACTGTTCTCCACAGTAGCTGCACCAGTCTGCACTCCTATTTTCCCTTTTAACTTCTTCTTTGACTCTTGGCTTATGTAGAAGTGTTTTGTTTATTTAGTTATTGACTTCTAATTTAATTCTATTGTGGTCAGAGAAAATCAGACTTAACAGAATTTTGCAGGATTTGAAAACTTTTAAATGTATTAAGACTTGAATTATCATGCAAAATACAATGTGTTTTGGCAAATATTCTCTGTGTACTTGAGAAAAATATGTATTCAGATGTTATTGGGTGAAATGTTCTATAAAGATGAATTAGGTCAATTTGATTGGTAATGTGGTTCAAGTCTTCTATATCAAGAATTGGCAAACTTTTTCTGTAAAGAACCAGATAATATTTTTGGCCTTGCAGGCTATACCATCTCTGTTACAACTACTCATCTCCACCAACACATTATGAAGGCAGTCATCAACAATATGTACATAATGTGTGTGGCTGTATTCCAATGAGACTTTGTTGATTCTCACAATGCTGATCGGTTTGCTGACCCTGTACCATATTATTGCTAATTTTCTGTTTGTTTGTTTTTTTCACTATCAATTATTAACAAAAAATATGTTAAAATCTCTGATCATAATTGGATTTGTCTATTTCTAGGAATTTATCCATTTCATTCAGACTTTCCAATTTGTTGGCATATAGTTGTTTGTAATATTTTCTTACAATCTTTTGCATTTCTTTGGTGTGAGTTGTTACTTTTCTTTCTTTTCTGATTTTATTTATTTGGGTCCTCTCTCTTCTTTTCTTGATGAGCCTGGTTAAAGGTTTGTCTTTTCAAAGAACCAGTCCCTGGTTTAATTGATCTTCTGTACTGTTCTTTTTAAATATATTTTATTGATTTTATAGAGAGGAAGGGAGAGGGATAGAGAGTTAGAAACATCAATGAGAGGGAAACATGGATCAGCTGCCTCCTGCATGCTCCTTACTAGGAATGGAGCCCACAACCAAGGTGCCCTTGACCAGAATTGAACCCAGGGCTCTTCAGTCCTCGGGCCAACACTCTACCCACTGAGCCAAACTGGTTAGGGCTGTTATGTGTGGAGTTTTTTTAAGATTCTATTTTGTTTATTTCTGCTCTGATCTTTATTATTTTCTTCCTTCTACTCATTTTACACTTAGTGGTGTGTGTTTTTTTAATCTCGTTGAAAGTATTACATATGTCCCATTTCCCCCTCCATTCATCTCCCTGACCACACGGGGTAGAAGTCCCCTCAGCAAAATGCGGTGCTTTCCCAGATCTCCCTTGGCTCTGCCTCTTATGAAGCTTATTGGCTCCTGCTCTGATGTTGTCTGAAGCTGCCCTCTGGGTGTGTTGGTTCTGGACCCTTTGGGAGGGAGTCTGGTAAAGGCCAAAGTAAGATGCTGCCTGCGACAGGCCCTCAACAACCTGTTTGGAGCTACAGTTTTGGCTGCTTCTGCCGGGGCTGGGTTCCAGGGGAAAGGACCAAGACTGGCTTTTACCAGTCTGGGCCTACGGGCCCGGTCAGCAAAATCCCTAAGACACCCCAAGATCTGCCTCTGCCAGCTTCTGCCTTTTGACTGCCTATTAGGCTCAGTCACTGAAAGGGCCTCTCACTGTACTCATGTTGCATGAGGTAGGTTCCCATTGAGTCTCCAGGTAGGAGTGAGAACTCTACACCAGACTGAAATAGGTTCAAACTCAGTGCCAGTGCTGTGTCTGAGGCAACTCAGCAAATGCCCTGGGTATACCAAGTCTATCTGTCACCCACTGGGTGCTCACACATCTTTGTGATGGGGCGGGGTTTCCTGGAGCTATCAGGTCAAGGCCAGCAGAGTTTACCTGTGTGAAGGAGGGCTCTGCTCTGGTCAGACATGTGAGGGGAAAATGGCCCCTGTTCTAGAGACACACAGCTCAGTCTGTCCCATGTTCTTCTGGGAAGAGACGGAGCTCAGGATGGTGCGGCTTCCTGGAGTTGGGATGATGGGGTTAGTGGATCTCCTATGATGCAGAGGTGCCAATCAGGTTTTGGGGTAGGTGGGGCATGTGGGCGCTGCCCCAGAGCCACACTATTCATTCTGTCTGAGATTTTTGCCCCAACCTTGACCAGGCCAAGTCACTAGGAGTTGGGTGGGTGGGACCTCAGGACTTGGAGCCAGAGCTTGGAAGGTGAATCTGCCAGAAATCCAGAGTGTTGTTCTAGCGGATCTCCCATGAGAGGGTCGTGCCAGTCAGGTTCACAGGAAAGTGGGGAGAATAACCCCCACCCAAAGCCACACAACTCCATTACTGACATCCCCTGAGTCTGCCCAGACCTGTACACCCTGGCCAAGGCAGCTGACTTCCTAGCAAGACATAAATTTCACAGGGTGAGGAGAGAGGGGGTCCAGTGAGTGGGGCTATTGCTTTCCTCTGGGCTGATTTAGCTTGGGAAGGAGTGCTCCACCCAAGAGCAATGGCGTCTGCAGTAGGGGAGAATAACTCAGCACAGGGATTCTGGAAACTGCCCCTTAGCTCTCTCCCCAGAGCCATCAACCCCAGACTCTTCTCAGGCAACTCTAGTCCGCCCCACACTCCCTCCACTGGAGGCCAGGGTGAGTGGTTGCAAATGAAATCTTATGTGTTGGCCCTTTAGCAGGGCACCTACGTCTCTAGCAGACTCCTGTCTCTACCTGGAGGACAGAAACCCGACTGCTTTTCACAGCCTGATGTTACGTGGCACCTCTTCCTGGCTTTGGTGCTCTTGGCCGGTTTAGACCCCCTGCTTCTGAGGGGTAAACCCCCCACAGTTGAGATATCCCTTCAGAAACCCAGCTGCTGCCCATAGAAGTGGGGCCAGCACCTTTTGCACCTCTGCCCTTCCTACCAGTCTCCATGTGGCTTCTTCTGTAAATCCTTAATTATAAGACTTCTCTTCAGCTAGACTTCAGTTGGTTATGCTGGATGATTGGTTTATAATTTAGTTGTAATTCCAGTTTGTCCTGGGGGAGGTGAGTATAGCTTTCACCTACTCTTCTCCCATTGTGGACCCCCCCCCCATATTTGTTTTTCTTCTGGGAAGCTGGAGAAAGGGAGGTATCTCTCTCCCCCAATAACATGTTTGTGGGCACCAGAAGGAGTTGGTAGGGTCTCTGCAGAGGACTGGGTACAGGACCTGGGTAGGCATCCATAGGTTGGGGTTAAGAAGTGGGTGCAGAGGGGTCCTCTCTTAGTTACTGATCCTGGGGGGGGGGGCGCTATGGACCAGGGATATTGGAAAATGAGAGGCAGGACACCTATGTAATCCAGTGGTAAAGCTAGATAAGAATCAGATCCCAGCTCAGTCACTGTATCGTGGGTGACCTTGAGGAAGTGGCTTCACCTCTCTGCGCTTTGGTCTTATCCCATCTAAAATGCAATGCTCTCTGCACCCAAAGTGGTTTTGAGAATTAAATGAGATTATATGTTCAGAGTGTAGAACACAGTTCCAAGCACACAGTAAAACAAAGGTGATGATTGTAGACTCTGGGCCTAGAAAGTGTGTGCTGGGTGGGGTCTAGCCAAGGCAGAGAGGTCGCTTACTTCTGCTGGGATGAGTAAGACAATAACTATGGCTGGCCTGCCTCAGCAAATGGGAGGGATTGACATTCAGGGCTTATGTGCAGGAGCTGGCAGAGGGAGTCTCCTGCCACAGTCTTATTTCCCATTGCTGTGAGGGGTCCCTCTCTGAGAGAAAGTTTCTCATCATGAGTGGAGAGGATGGTTGATGTTCAGCATCTCTGTCATCACCTTCTGGTGCCCTTCCTGTACTGAAGAAGCTAGAAAGAAAAAAGGAACCTTTTCTAGATCCCTTTGCAGTTAGGGCTCTGGAAATAATTGAGTTTTGAGCAATTTTATACTCACCTATCCCCTTATAAGGATGCCTGGGTTAAAGGATCTAGAGAACATTTTCTTTTTCTTTTTAAAATATTTTTATTGGATTCATAGAGGAAGGAAAAGGAAGAGAGAGAAACATCAATGATGAGAGAGAATCATTGATTGGTTGCCTGCTGCAGGCCCTCCACTGGGGAATTGAGCCCACAACCTGGACATGTGCCCTGACTGGGAATCGAACCATGACCTCCTGGTTCATGGGTTGATGCTCGGCTAGAGGACATTTTCTTGACCAGAGCTTTAAGTAATACATTGGTGAGGGGGACATCAGAATTTTGAAAGGCTTTGTATTGACTATTCTTTGTAGGTCAGTGATGACAGCAGGAGATGTCCCCATTGAAATGAGCTACCTGGATAGGTTTTAGAAATAACCATGAATTCTTCCTCTCCTTTATCTACAGCATTTTGCAGCTTATCCAAGGAAGAGATTGAGGAGGGTATAGGAAGGATAAATAGTGATGAATGAGACTTGATTTGGGGTGTGAATACACAATACAGTGTACAGATGATGTGCTATATAATTTTATTAATCAGTATCACTCCAATAAAGTCAATAAAAAGGGAAGAAAAAAACAAATATGCAATTTTTGGAATTATGCTGCAACACCAGTCATCCCTAAAGTCAACTATGTAAATGTGGACGCCATTGCCCCAATTCTATTTTCTCTTCCTCAGAGAACAGAACTTTCTAAGGAAAATCCCTTAGAATATTTTGGGGAGTTGATATCACCCTATGCCAAGAGTATATCATGTGACACATGCCAGGCCAGAGTCACTGTGATTGGTTGAGGAATGAGTGTATGACTCAATTTGAACCAATGGTCAATTATCCTTGAAATATTTTCTAAAGCTAATGGGAAAGAGAAATTGCCATTTCATTGAAATTGCTCAGCTGGTAAGTCATCAGTCTGAAGCCACTGGAACTATCTGGATAACACTAGGAGAAAGCCTTCAGAGAAAGAACCCCATACAGAGGCCCAAGGGCCAGCCATTCCTAAATTAGTAGTTTTCAACTACATAAACCAATAGTTTCTCTTTCTGCCTTAAGACATTGAGTTGGGTTGGACACAATAAATTTTGAAGGTCAAGTAAGTCAAGGTTCCATTTGTTTTACAAGGCATAAACTCTGTTCCTCTCTAATCAAGTAAGAAAATAAAATCACCCAAATCATCATTCCAGTCATTCTGTTGCCCTTAGTGGCCTTTCCCAGCCTTCTTCTGATCTGAACACACACACATGCACACACAGGCACACACACCATGACCATTCCCCAGCAGCCAACACTAGCCCTCCCCACTTCCCAAAGGCCCGCTCTGGCCTTCGCCAATACTCACTGTCTGGTCTTCTGGTCTGTTCTCCCTCCCTGGAGCCCAGGTCCCTCACTCCCACAGAGGAACACAGTATCAAGATACAGGGCTGTGCAGAAGTAGACTTAGGCTGATGGCCACCAAAGTATTGATCATGCACCTTATCAGTAAAAGCCTTTGAGCAAGCACCTCAACCCCATGTATTAATTTTTAACTTACATACTTTGCAATTTTATTAGCATTTTATGTAGTAATAATTCCATTTTTAGATAAACATCTAAAGAGAAATTTAGATTTGTTTCCTTCATCTTTCATGGTCTCTTTGGAAACCTCTGGATCGAGTGAAAATAGGGATGAGCCTAAAGGTGGGGCCATGGCCTGGACTCTCCCACCCATCCCCAAATTATTTTTTAAACTTTCAATGTCATGAGTAAAAGGAGGGGGCCTGCCCAAGGAAGGTTGCTGAATTATCTCTCTGAATAGTGGAAATATTGGCGCCCTTTTGCTGGCGGCAGGGTGGGCCCAGTTTCCAGGAAGGGCTTTGGCAGGAAGCCAAGCAGGAAGTAGCTGTGAGTTTCTGAAAGGGCAGCCAGGCCTCACCTCTGCAGCAACACAACTGGCCTCTCCTTTGAGAGATGGGGAATCCTTGGCACTTCCCAGCACATGCGTGTGGGTTGGGGAGAGCAGGAGAGCTCCTGAGTGAGAATAGGAGATGGAGGTAGTGAGCAGCTCCTCTGTGGGCAGCTCCTCAGTGGGCCACCAGGAAGGGTGGGCATGGACAGAGAGAAGGTGGGTGAGTTTGGAGGGGCAGTCACTAGAAACACTGGGGTCTTACTCTGAGCCTGACCCCACTCTGGCTCATGCCTCAGGCCAGAAGAGGGAGCTGTCCCACTGTACAGAAACGTGGAGCAGAGCAGGGCAATGTGGGGGGCCACAGGGGCTTCATTGGTTCGGGTTTAGCAGCAGGTTAGAAAGATCCCGGGCACAGAATCCCATGGTGGATTGGATAGGAGCTGCTCCCTGGGGTTCCCCTCTGACTTCTGTGGTTTCTCATGACATCTAGCCTAGGAGGTGCCTCCTCCCTTATTTTAGTTCCATTATAGGACAGAAATCCAAAATAAGAGTAGCATAGATGATACAGTAGTTTGTTTCTCTCTCCCCACTGGGATGGGCATAAGCCTTTCAGGGCTGATATGATGTCTCCAGGATGTCAGAGCCCCTGGGTTTCTCTGCCTTGTTGCTCTCCCATCCCTGCAAGGTCCAAGATGGCCCATCCCCATGACCTCTTTCCAGGCAGCATGGTGGAGGGAGGACAGAAAATGGTTCAGAACTACTGTGTGGCCTCACCCAACTGAAAGGATGTGGGGAGATAACTTAGAAAGTGGGCCTGTGCTTTGCTGCGAGTTCTCTGCCCATGGAAAGAGGAGAGCAGATATCGAGGAATGAGGGGGAAGCTGGCAATCTACCCCACATCCCTCTAACACTCGAACTCACACAGAAACTAAACTCTTCCCGTTGGTGTCCCCCAAAGAAGAACTTTGCTGAATATGATGGAGGCGAGCACAGGGTGGCTACTATAGAACTGGTGTGTGGTGCAACAACAGCCCAGGGCCCCAACTCAGGCCTCTCACCCAAGAGAGGGAGCTACTCCAAGCAGCCCCTTCACATGGCCTGTGACTTCTTATCCCCTGGCCTGTCTCTATTCCGCCTCCCATACCAGCCCCAAACACAGGATCCCCAAATACTGACCTTGGCAATCCATATCCTCTAAGCATTTGAGGCTGAGTGGTTTGTTTGTTCAGCCATTCATCCATCCATTCACCCAACAAACATTAATTGAGTGACTCCTAAGCCCCAGTTTGCAGTCAGAGGTCCCGCACCGCCAGAGATCCTGTGCTCTGCTTCAGGATGGAAATGCCAACCCCGCTGGTCCCAACTAGGATGACTATCTGGACCTTGGCAGGCAGTGCAAGACAAAGATTTGAACCTGGGTGATAGCGGGCCCTGCAGTGCCTCGGAGCCATTTGTATCACTATGGGTAACACCTTATGAGAATAGATCCAAAGAAAATTGAAACAGACCCTAGAGTTAAGAAGAGACTAGTTCCTGTGATATCTGAACCCCTTGTGGCAAGTGCTGTCCCTCCCTGTTCCTAGACAGGAATTTTCAAGTGCACCAGGTTGACACTGGTCTTCTGCTGCCTACAGTTCGAAGCGTGCTGCCTGGTAGAAACAAGGCACAAAGCTGAGTGAGTGAGAGGATGGAAGAACAAAAATTTAGTGGGTCTGGCTGTTGGCTCCAGGCTCTGCCCTATCCCTGCTCCCCCTTCTTTCCTCTCCTTGCAGTAGCCACTCACCCGTATCAGTGAATCTGCAGAGGAAAGTGGGTACTTCTCTACTTTAGGCCAACATACAACTGCTAGAGCCATCGGGGTGTCCTGGAGTGGTCAGAGGCAGGTGGGGCCATGGCTCTTCTAACTGACCCAAGTAGAAAACTCGTGTGTGAGTGTTGGGGGGAGGGGCTCTTTATTCCATATATTATCTAGCTAACATCAAGCATCACTTGGGCTTAGCTCTCATATCCTGGTCACAGCTAAAGCCCAGAGTCCAATTATGTCCAGTGCATGACACAAGTCAAGGTTCTTGTTGCCCTGGCCACTGCCTGGGCCACCTCAGAGGCTGCCTGGGACATATTTCCTCTTCATGTCTTCTCCTTGGAGTTTAAGCCAACCTCTCTTCACTAGATGTCCTCCCTTATAGCTACATAATATTTCAGAGTTTTTTTAAAACTTCTTCCTTTAAAAAATGTATGATAAACACCTCATAGGCATCTGGAGACACCAGAGGTAAAAGTCAAATGTGCTTACAAGAGGCTCCAAGAGAAGGCAAATGTCTCAAAGACAGGACACAGTTCAAAATAGCGTGTGGGAGCTGTCGTAAAGGCTGATCAAGCAGGAAATGCTTCCGGGGTAGGGAGAAAGGCCGTGGGGCTGTCTGCTTAAAGCCCCTTCCTCATACCAGGCTTTCCTCTCTCAGGAGTGGAGCATCCCTGCTTCACGGCAGGCGATCTTGTGGAAATATGGACACACACTCATCAGTACAAATCAAGATGTGTGCTCTGAGAAAAATCACAGAATGCCAAGAAGGCATATGAGAAGGGGGCCCAGCTCTACACACCAATTAATCAGGGAGGCTTCCCTGAGCTGGACCTGAAGCATCTGGGGTCAGGGGCTGGCCAAAGTGGGACACAACTAATGGGCCCCCCAACATCTATTCTCACCTCCTTCTGTTGACTGCATGTAAATGCAGATGCTGGTAAACTTATAAACTTCATGTCTAAGATACCTTTTACAACAAGGTTCAAATTAGATTCCACCAATCCGTGCATTCATGTGTGATTTGGAAGGCAAATAGAAGGAAGAGACCATCTCCAGAGGACTGTGGAGATTTTCTGCTGATTAGCATAGTCAGAGAGGTGCTGGGTCTCTCTACAATGATATTCTAGGGTCCAGGCTCCAGCTTTATGGGGCTTGACTGGCAACTGCAGCAGCTGAAGTGGCCTCTCATTGCTGGAGCACAGCTGAAATACTTTCTTCTTCTTTTTCTCTTTTTTCTCCTTCTCCTCCTCCTCTCCTCCTCCTCCTCCTCCTCTTCCTCCTCCTCCTCCTCCTCCTGCTTCTTCTTCATGCTATGGTAACCTCATGATTCCCAACTCTGTAATGGTAGCAGATTTGGGGCCTTTTCTGCTGCTTTTCTGGGGTCATCTTCCCACCAGCCTCTCCAAAGGAGCTTCAAGTCCCAGAATTAAACTCTCCCTGCTTAAAACACCTAGGGTGACTTCTGTTTTTGACAACTGAGATACCAGGCAAAGAGAAAACAAAAGAATGTTCTAGAGAAATGACTAATACAAGTATGATGGTCTAGCTGAAGACACAGAAGGAAAGGGGAGAGACGGGGCCTAGGTAAGAGTTACTGCAAGATGTGAAGGAGCCTGAACTAAGGCAGAAACAATAGGATGGAACAGAAGGGAGGGTAGAAGATAAAGAATAAGCCACTTGGTAACTGATTTACAGTGCAGTTAACAGGAGGTGGGAATAGATGTTGGGGGCCCATTAGCTGTGTCCCACTTTGGCCAGCTTCTGACCCCAAAAGGATGACCTTGAGGTCTCCAACCCAGGTGGCTGGGACCAATGAGATTCCATTTATCTAAAAAAGCAGGTAAGACAGTGCGACACCATGGAGAGAACATGTAAGACAGATAAGAAAGAACCCTGACCTCCTGTCTTATATTCTAGCAAGAGACAAATAAGTGGATGAAATAATTTCCAAAGGTGATAATGGCTGCCAAAAAAAGGGAAATATTGAAATAAAAAGGGAGAAGTTGGTTGGGAAAAGTCTATCAGAGGAAGTAACAATTGAGGTGAGAATTGAAGGATGGGAAGAAGGCATCATAGGAAGAGCTGAAAGAAGGACAGGTTGATGAAGGGAACAGCCAGTACAAAGTTCTTGATACAGGAAGGGACTTGACATGCCCAGGCAGCACACAGAGGCAGGATGGTCGCACTGGAGTAAGCAAAGGAAGAAGGGAGGAGACAGTCCTTGAGGAGGGCTAGAGAGGGCGTGAAAACTCTCAGTAAGCCAGAATCTTTCATTAATAAAACTCTCTCACCACCCCCCAACCCTCTGTTCACTAACAAGGCTCTTGCCATTTACTTGGCAAATGAGTGAACGATGTGTTAAAAGTCATACATCTTAAGTTCTGGTTCTCCAAAAGGGCAGAAGCCATACACATCAGGGGCCAGTCCAAAAATGAGTGGGAGAGATAAGAATCAAATAAAGACAGGAACCATTGGTTGCCAAATGCCAGGCCAAAGAGCCTAAACAGGACCTCACAGATGATGGGGAGAGAAGGGTAAGGATGAAGGTGAAGGCAGAAAACTTCCAGAGAGTATCAGATCAGATTGTAGATTAAGCAGGATATTTCTGGTGATCGGTGCCCGTGATCTAACCTGAACTGGCTTGACTATAATGAGCATTATTGACATAAGTAGCTGAAACACCCAAATATGGGCCAGGTTCATATTAAGAGGGCTTTAAACACCATCCCTGTTGCCCAGTTCTTTCAGCTCAACTCACCTTCTCTGATGGCTTCACTCTCCTCCTGTTGGAGAAATGGTTGCAGCAGTTCCAGCCCTTACATCTGCTCAGCCTTGAGGCCATGAGGAAACAGGAGTGTCTCTGGTAGACTTTGGATCAGACCCATCTCTGAGCCCATTGCTAGGGGCAAGGGAATGCAGGGCACTGACTAGCTATGGCTGAGTTGCCTCACTCCAGAGCCAGATGGGGCCCAGAGGAAAATGGGGTGCGTTATCACAGAAAGAGGTTGCTGATCCATCAAGGACTTCCAGCAAAGAGCCATCAAAACTACTACATTAGCTGGTTTGGCTCAGTGAATAGAGGATCCGCCCATGGACTAAAGGGTCCCGGGTTCTATTCTGATGAAGGGCACATGCCCAGGTTACGGGCTCAGTCCCCAGTAGTGGACGTGCAGGAGGCAGTCGACTGATGATTCTCTCTCATCATTGATGTTTCTATCTCTCCCTCTCCCTTTCTCCCTGAAATCAATAAAAATATGTATTTTTATAAAGCTACCATACTACCACTACTACTCACAAGTATCATCCACCGAGGACTTGCTCCATGTCAGCACCATCTGAGGACTTGACAAGCATTACCTCAGTCAGTTTTCATTACAGCCTGTTAAGGCAGGTGCTCTTCACTCCCTCTGGGAGCAGTTATTAGAGGTGCCCTCTAAGGACCAGTTCTTAGGTGTTGGGACTCAGCAGTGATCAAAGCAGCAACCTTCCACCTCCACCTTCCACCTCCACACTGACATTCCAGCTAAATAAGCCAACTCCATGCAGGTGGGAAATGCCTGGGAGACACTGAAGCAGGGAGGGAGAGCAGAGAGCTTAAAAGGAGAAGGTGACTTTTGAGTAGAACTTCGAAGGACATAAGAAAGCAAAGCTTCGGTCAGACCTGAGGTGAGTGCCTTTCAGGAAGAAAAAGCAGCCACTGCCAAAGGCCTCGGCGGGTGTGTGCCTGCTGTGCGGGTGCGAGGAGGAGCGTGAGAGAGCCATTGTGGCTGGGGTACAGGTGGCAACGTTGGAGGAAGGAGAGAGGAAGGGGAGGACTTTCTTTTGAATGACATGGGAGTCTCGGAAGGGTTTTGAGCAAAGGGGAGGCATTGGTTTGAATAGGTTCCTGCCGCCTGCCATACAGAGAAGAGGTTGTATCTGGGCAAAAGGAGCCTGGATAGGGATTGGTGGCTCAGGGCAGGCTGGGACCAAGGGGCCAGGTTCTGGAGGCTTTGTGAAGGTGGAGCTGGCAGGGTTTGCAGACATGGAAGAGGAGGTGGTGAGGAAAGGAGATTCTCATATACAAGTAAGAAAACAGGAGCACAGGAGCTTAAGAAACTTGCTCTGGACTCTGAGTCAGCCTCAGCAGGCTGTGTGCAGTCACCGAGCCTGCCTGGCGGCGGGGGCACCCAGAGGAAGGAACTGTTGCTTTCCAACTCACTGGCGGCTGCCCTGCCTGAGTAAGAGCCCTGACCTCATCAAGGACAGGTCACCTGCCCACAAGTGACTGCTGACTTTGCCCGTGTCCCTGGGGCTGGTTGTCCAGGTGGTCTGGGCCCACAGCTGGGGAGAAGAAGCAAAGGCTGGCCGGGCTTTCTCTGAAAAGAAACACAGAGGGACAGAAAGCAGAGGCCGGTGTGTTTTTCAGGAAGGAAATCTTCGCCGCTGCAACAGTCTGGGAGTCTCAGCTCAGCCCAGCAGTCAGGCCCAGCCAGGAAGCACCCCCTCCCACTGCCCTCTCTGGTCAGAGGCAAACACTTTTGAGGACCGGAAGGGGAGAGGTGAGGTGAGCATCAAAGCAGCTGTGGAATTTCGGAGGTGGGCCCACGAAGGGGGTCCTTGCCATCTTAAGTGCCGGTGGCGACTTCTAAGCTCCCAAACTGTGAGCAACAGTGGGGTGGGGCTGGGTGGGTTGGCCTGGCAGGTTGCCCGGCTCCACAATGCATCATATTACCCGGCCGGAATTCCTGCAGGACGCTTTGTTCTCAGACGGCAGGCCTGCTAGGGCCATCAGGCCTGTGCAGCGGCCAGGGCAGCCGACCAAAACAAGGCCTGGGAAGCCTGCGCCAGCCACGGGGCTGGCCACTGCCCCACAGCGCTGCCTGCCCTCCTCCAGGCACCCTCCACCGCCGGCGCCAGAGCCCCTCCTGGGCCACTGCCCTTGAGCAACCTGGAAATTAGGCCTCGTCCGGCTGGACAGGCTGTGGTAACTCTAGCTGGTGGGCTTCGTTGTAGACAGTGTAGGCCACTGTCTACAACAGAGACCACCCAACCTGCTTCCCCTCACCAAGACCCACCCCCATCTGCCAGGGCCCAGCCTCCACATGGCAACCTGCTGGGCACTGTGGGGGGAGGGGAATTCCCTGGACAGTTAACAATGGAAACTGTCAACATAAGAAACAGTCAAACCTGTAGAGAATTTTTATGAGTTTATTTGAGCCAAACTGATGACAATTGCTGGGAAGCAAAATCTCAACAGATTGAGGAAAATGTTGAATGGCCGTTTTGCAGTTTATTTTATATTATCACAATCAAAAGAGGAGGCTACGTGAAATCCATTGGTGATACTAGTAGTTTAGGGAGGCAGGAGAAAGCAAATCAGGAAAACTGCTGGGACTGGATAAGAAATAAAATGTTAGCCTGGCTAGTGGTGCTCAATGGTTGAGTATTGACCTATGAACCAGGAAGTCATGGTTTGATTCCTGGTCTTGGTACATATCCAGGTAGAGGGCTCGATCCCCAGTGTGGGGTGTGCAGCAGGCAGCCTATCAATGATTCTCTCTCATCATTGATGTTTCTACCTCTCTCTTCCTCCCCTTCCTCTCTGAAATCAATTAAAAAATGTTTTAAGTAAAATGATAGACATAGACATCTTTTACATAGGTGGGTACAATTAAAATGCTAACAATAATAATGAGGGGATTTGTTGTCTGTGGGCTGGTGCAGTGGTTGTGCTTCGAGGTGTCTGGAAAAAGGGAAGTTACCTCGACATTCCAAAACTATGTTATCATAGATGCAAAAAAGACCATAGGCTCAGTTAAGGTAAAGACTGACTTTTGTCAGGGAAAATTCTAGCCTAGGATTTTAGTTAACTGCTTTTAGTTAAAAAATTTCCATTTCAGACCATCCTTTATGGTTACTTAGGTTTCTGAATTCATAAGGCCTCCATGCAGGCCTCCCCTGAGGTGATCAGGTTTGGTATGGGGTCCCTTTTCATTCACAAAACTTTGCAGACCTGCCCGGTCTCCAGCAGGCTGTGTGCATCAGGAATGAGACTTAACCTCTCTGTGCTTCAGCTTCCTCTTTTTGCAGGAGGACTCAGTTTCCCACAGACGCGCAACCAAGCAAGGACATCCATGAAAGGAAAAACATTAAACTTCAGGGAACTGAATCTTAATTATGAAATCAGAAAAATGTGGGGGGAAATTGTGTTAATATCAGTACTGAATTCGGCATTACTTTGATTTGTTGGGATTTTTTAAAACAAGCACATCTAGCATTTACCCTGTGCTAGGCACGCTTTTCTAAGCATTTCCCAGTTTGAAGGTGCTGGCAGCAAAGGAGGAGACTGAAACCTGGTAGCAGAACTGTGCCTCAAACCTGGCTCCAGGGTCTGCGCTTACAAAGCCTGCTCCACAGGCCACGTTCTCAGGACCACGGTGCCTTCAGCGGACCCTTCCCCTGCCAGCCTCCAGGAGAAGGTCCCCACTTCTAAGAAGAAAGTAGGTGTAAGAGAAATGTGTGTGGATGTGTGTGTGGACTGTGTGTGGATGTGCATATGTGAATATGTGTTGAGTATGTGACTTGTAACAGTGCTTGTGTGTATATGGATGTTTGTATGTGAGAGTGTGTATATATAGTATGTGTGTGAATGTGTATGTGTTTGTCAGTGTGTGTAGTATGTGTGTGAGTGTGTGGTGTGTGTATGTGAGTAGACATGTGGGTGCAAGTGAGTGTTGGTATAGGTAAGTGTGTGCATATGTGAGTGGTGTGTGAGAGTGCATTATGTGTGTTTGTGTGTGTGTGGTGTGTGTGATGTATGTCTGAATGTGTGGTATTATGTCTGAGTGTGGTGAGTGTGTACATACATGAATGTATGTGGTGAGTGTGTGTGGGGGCGGAGTGTGTGTATGACTGTGTGCGGTGTATGTGTAAATGTGTGCAGGGGTGGGGTGACTGCATGTATAGGTGGGCGTGTGCATGCGTGAATGTACGATGTGTGTGTGTGTGTGGCAGTCTAGAGAACTCCTCAGAAGAGCTAGAAGGAAAGAGGGAGTGGGGCAGGGGTGAGACTTCAGGGTGCGCCTGAAAAAAATTAAAAAGCGATTAATCAAAGTTGAATTGTTTTGCTAAACTCCTAATGCAAACAACATGTGGGGCAGCGCCCAGATGGTGCCCGGGAGCCCGACAGAGTCTTCAGGAAACAGGTGCTCCTGGAATGTTTCCTGCCGCTGGGCTGTGGCAGGCGAGCGAGGTCTTTATTACTTTCAAGCAGGGCCAGCTGCAGCCCAGGGCCGCTGGGTGGAAACCCACCGCCCCCGGTCACAGCGACACGGGCCGCGGCGAGGACGGCCCGCAGCTTTCCTGTGCGCGCGGCGCGCCATCCCCGCGCCAGGGTCCGGGCAGGAGGGACAGACAGGGCTCTGTTGACTGTGCGGAGTGGGGACCGCACTCGGCTAAATGTTAATGCGAAGGCAGCGATCGGAACCAGACATTGTTGAGACTAACGGGCTGGGGAGCGGGAGATGTTTGCTTGACCAGGAAGCTACAGCTGAACAAGCCTCCCTTCCCCCGCGCAGGGAGCAGCCGGCCTTCCAAACAGGATTGGGGGCGGGGCCCGGGGTAAGCACATGCGCACTGCAAGTCAAAATGGTTCAGGGGCGGTGCTTGACCCTAGAGGCCTGTCAGTCTAATCTAGTAGCAAAGGGATCTTTGGCTCCTAAGGAGCGGACCCATCAGGAGCCCGGGAAAGCTTGGGAAATAAATTGGTGATTTTTGAAAAGTTCCTGGTTAAAACTCCAGTGGAATAAAGAGTCCCTTCTGCCCCTGTCCTTTCCCTCTCCTCTCCCCCACCCCACCCCAAACACACACACACACACACACACACACACACACACACACAGTCATCACTGGCAGGTCCATTTGCCTGTTCTCTCTCCCAGGAGCACACAACCATGCAGGTCTAGCAGCAACCCGGGCCTCCGGACCACGTGCTCCCAAGGACTCAGCTGTAACATGAAGCAGAAACACTGGATACTGGCCTTTGGTTGGGCCTTGATGAAAACAGAGATGGGCCACTAGGAACCCAGAAAAGGAACCCCTTTGATTTTGCATCACAGAATAAACCTCGCCTCACCGCAGCCTCCTGTGCATGGGTTCGAGAAATGCTTTTCTCGCTGTCCCATGGAAGAACCTCATTTCCGCCGACAACAGGATTGCTGGCAAGAAGGTGATGAGCATCTCTAACTCGGAGAGCTATTGCCCATGAGTCTCCCAAAGTTCTGCACCAATGAGCACTATCATCCACGGTGGGAGCCCTGTTTACCAGCCTGGGGCATGCGCAATCTTTTTGTGTGTTGCTGGTCTGATGGAGGAAAGTGGTATCTCCCAAAGGAGGGATTTCAAGCAGAAGAGGGCCACAATCACGCCTATGCTTTAGGAAGGCCATTGTGAAAGCTAAGTTTATGACAGCCTGAGGAACAGTTGGGATTGTGTCCAGTCACACACAAAAAAACAAACAAAAATATTTTCAGTGACTTAAACAGATAGGGATTTTACTTTTCTCACTAAAGGAGAAATCCAAAATGTTGTTCAGAGGCCTTCCTCAAAGCCATCTCCTGCAGATACCTGCTGATCCAGGCAAAAACAGAGTCACGTGCCACTTCTGGCTATTAGTGGGGTCTGCAGAAGCATTTGGTTTTCCAGCCTCCGCAGTGGAGGGTCCCAAGGCAACAGAGGTTGCGCATGGATGGTGATTTTAGTCAGCTCCCACCGCCTCACCATCTCCCAGTTTGTGTGGTTTGTTGTTGTTGTTATTGCTGTTGTTGTTGTTTTTAAATATATTTTATTGGTTTTTTTACAGAGAGGAAGGGAGAAGGATAGAGAGCTAGAAACATCAGTGAGAGAGAAACATCGATCAGTCACCTCCTGCACGCCCCCTACTGGGGATGTACCCACAACCAAGATACATGCCCTAGACCGGAATTGAACCTGGAACATTTCAGTCCGCAAGCCGACGCTCTGTCCACTGAGCCAAACCTGTCAGCCACTTCCCAGTTTTTGTTTTGTTTTGTTTTGTTTTTAAATATATTTTATTGATTTTTTTTTTTTACAGAGAAGAAGGGAGAGAGATAGAAAGTCAGAAACATCGATGAGAGAGAGACATTGATCAGCCACCTCCTGCACGCCCCACAGTGGAGATGTGCCCACAAGCAAGGTACATGCCCTAGACCGGAATCGAACCTGGGACCTTTCGGTCCACAAGCCGACGCTCTATCTATCCACTGAGCCAAACCGGTCTCAGCCACTTCCCAGTTTTGATATGTTTGATTCCTGCATCATAAAGTTCTCAAACATCAGTCATTCCCACAGCAGCTTCACAGTTTTTCTTTATTTGTCTAGCACTTGTATTATCATTTAAATTACTCTTTATCCTTCCAATTGATTCTTTTTTAAATGAAAGTATTTTTTAAAAAAGCTTTTATGTCACTATCATCTTCTAATCTTATGCTGAAGATTTAAACCAATATCCATGCCCATCATACCACGGAAAACTTTCTCTCCCATACCCCAGGGTACTCTTTCTGTACGTTCATCTTTCTTGTTCTGAAAACTTAATTCTTCATAGACATATTTTAACAGCTCGTGGTGGCAGCCACTTCACTCTCCTCCCTTTCTGATCTGTTTCTCCCTCAGATTTCCTATCCTGGTTGACAGCAACTCCTCCTTCCCATTGTTCTGGAAAGCCATTACTCAGGAGAGTCACCCCACACCCACCTAGCTGTCTAAATGTAATCTGACCAAAACCGTAGAGTCAGCAGTGGGATGTATGAGTCTGGAGCCAGGGGAGAAATTAGGACAGGAGGTAATCCATTAGGAAGTCATCGGTGTGTAGATGGTGTTTAAAGACATGAGACCAAGTGAGATCTCCAAGAAAATGAGTAGATGGGGGAGACAAGGCCTGAGGACTGTCCTGGGGCACTCTGAAGTCTAGCATTCCAAAGAAGAGCCAGCTCTGGGCACTGAGTAGCCAGTGAAGGTGAGGAGAAGCAGGAGAGAGTGGCGCTCCAGGGGGATGCCAAGACTGAAGGTAGGTAGGCGGATAGATGACTGACGATCCGCAGATGAATGAATAGGTAGATAGATGAGAAGTAGATGCACTGATTTGGATTGTTCTCCAGTTTCCATGGTCCATTTCAAGACGCCATGGGATGTTACTGAACAGGTTGTTGGCACACATTCAGCTCTCACAAACTGATATGAGCTGGCTCCTGCTCACCACTGCCTCGAAACCAAGTGAAGAAAGAGTTACAAGAAAGAATTAGAAGAATGGACAAATGATCAACTATATTAAATGCTGTTGACATGTGAGATTAGATGAGGACTTCTGTGGTGATGTATATAACATTTTACCACACAAAAAAATGTTAAACTTGATATAGGCAAGAAGCAAAAATAGCATGACCTCATTTTTCCTGTTTGTAAAGTCAAGCTCTCTCAATGCACTTTAAAAACCAGAGAGCGAAAGAGAAACAACTGCTAAGTTCATTTATTTTCAACCTTTCCTTTTTCCTAGTACATGTATTAAGACTATGACTTTCCCTCAAGTATAACTTTTACTGCATTCCACATGTTTTTTATTAATTGACTTTTAGAGAGAGAGAAAGGAAGAGGGAGAGAAAGAGAGAAAAACATCAATGTGAGAATGGAACATCTTTTGGCTGCTTCTTGCACACCCTCCACTGGGGATTGAGCCTGTAACCCAGGCATGTGCCCTGACTGGGAATCAAATGGGCAAGCTTTCAGTGCTTGGGACAAAGCCTAACCAACTGAGCCACACCGGCCAAGGTCACACATTTTTACACGTGGTATTTTAAATATCATTCATTCAAAATATATTTTTAATTGTAATGGTGTTTTTTCCTTTGGCTCTTAGGGGTTTTTTTAAATTTAGAATTGCTTAATACTTTTTTTTTTTTTTGAGAGACCAGGGGAGAGAAAGTTTTGAAAAGATGATGATCTGACCCTAGGCTGATTCATTTTTACCTGGTTCTACCTTTTTCTTCAGTTTTTTTAATGAGATAGAAACAAGGTCACATGAATGAAAACCATAAGAAACAACAGCAGAAAACAGACAAGGAGAAATGGTCATATACACATATTAATATATTTCTCAGTAACTTATAGAATATGCACTTTCTTTTTGATAAAATTTCTCATAGAATCTCATGCTTAGTTAACATCTGGAACTTTTGTCAGATTGAAAATTACACACTCAAATATTTCTCTATATCCTTTAGGTTGTTTTAGGATGTCCTAGTTTAGTATTGCAAAGACTCTAAGCTTCTCTACTGTACACACTGATAAATGTTAATTACATAGGTATCTATGTAATACATGCATAACATTTCATATTTTAAGTGGGTTTTTTTAGTTATCTTTTAAGTCATTATTTCTAAATTATACTGTGGTCAGAGAACCTATTTATATTACTTCATTTCTCTGAAACCTTCTGAGACTTGCTTCCTAGGTTGGCATAATTCACTAAGTCATCTTTACAAAAACCAAATCTCTTAACTTATTTTTTAAAGGAAAAATTCATGACTTCTTATTCCACAGAAGAAAAAGCACCTTATTTTATCTCCCAAAGCATTCTTTTTTTGTGATTTAATATCCCCATTGATGAGAATTTGAGGGAAGGGATTTGCTATTAAGAACTCTTAAAGGCAGCCCTACCTGGTTTGGCTCAGCAGATAGAGCATCGGCCTGCAGACTCAAGGGTTTCAGGTTAAGGGCACATCCTCAATAGGAGGTGGGCAGGAGGCAGCTGCTCGATTTTTCTCTCTCTCATCTATCTCTCTAACTCTCTATCCCTCTCCCTTCCTCTCTGTGAAGATCAATAAAATATATTTTTATATTTTTATTTTTTTAATATATTTTTTTAAAAAGAATTCTTAAAGACAAACAGTATTAAGAACAGAGTTGGCAACTCCCAGCCACAATGCGAAGGCAGAATTCTGTTTCCAGACAGATTCCAGCAAACCACAGCTACTATTAAACCCCTGAGCCTGGAGGCCAGATGGAATCAGCACTGCCCCTAGATGACAGCACATCCTAATGGCAGGCAATGCATCTACATGGAAAACAACGGTGCAAAACCAAGTCACAGGTTAGGACAGCATCACTGCAGAAGGTTTGGTTGCCAAGCCTCTGTCTCAAACTATGACAGGGAAGGACTGATAGATTCTGGAGACCCGCCAAGGAAGAAAGATCCAGCACTGCCCCTGATCAGCACCTCCTCTTCCTGACACCCTAGGCCCAAACTCAGCCCATTTGTCCACTATCCTTACCCCTTAGTTCTCACCCAAGGGAACAGTTTATTTGCAGTTGGAACTCTAGGATCTCAGGAGAAATCTTAGTCAATGTCTTAGCCATTTCTTTACATTCAACCTCATCCAAGGTCTCTCTTCTTGACTGTATTGTCCTAACCCACATACCCACCAATATAAATACAATTTCTAGTTCTTGTCCTAACAGCCCAAGAAATGTGGTACAGTATTGGGAGATCCCTAGTGACGCTCGTGTTAAAAAGGGAGGAAGGGTGAATTCAGATAGCTTAACCAACTTGCCCAAAGTCACAGCCATTGGAAGAGGGGCCAGGGTAGAACTGTTGCCTCTTAACTTCCTACCATGCTCTTGCTTCTTAGTCACATTACTGTGCATTAGTCCAGGGCTCTTGTACCCTGATCTGTGGGTGTGGAGCTGGGGAATGAACTTGCTGCTGATGAGAATAAAGGGGAGGTTTCAAATTCTTCCTGAGCCAGTGGGTACTTTCCATTCCCAGGCACACTGCAGTCCAACATCCTGGTGCTACCTGCAATGGGGATGTAGCCAAGCAAACTGCAAGTCTACAGATTGGTTCTCACTTGAGCAAGAACATTGCAGTCAGACAGACCCAGATTCCAACCCCAGCTCTGCCATTTAACCAGTTGTATGACTCTGGGCAAGCCATTCACCTCTCCAAGAGTCTCTTCCCTTCTCCATGTTACAGAGATAATACACTGCCCATCCACAGGGTTGTGGTGAAAGTAATAGGAGTTATTATA
>PVJN01029919.1:0-26027 GCA_004026805.1 Lasiurus borealis
TTATAGGTCTCTCTCTCTCTCTCTCTCTCTCTCTCTCTCTCTCTCTCTCTCACACACACACACACACACACCAGACAGTTGGAATGTAATTGCAAACCACATACTTATTTAAATAATTGCATTACTTGGATTTAACTTCCATTTCCTATTTCCTTGTGAAAATGTTATGCAAATAATGCTAGGTTATAGAAAAAAAAAAGCTTTAGTCTTGTCTTGGGCTGGGCTAAATGTATTCCAAGGATTATTTACCAAGACCAACTGGTAAATTGTACAGATGTATGAAAATGAACAAGAATGGCCTAAAATAGACCTTTCTATGCCTGGACACATTTGGCTGGACGGTTTATTTTAGAAGAAAAGAACTGGAGAATCACATTGCTTTACAAGTATGATTCATGAGAGTTGTTAGTAATATTGCAAGGCAAGCCACTTAGACTGTATCCTCAGCACTGATACTGGAAGTGGTCATGTCTTCTACGTGCTTTCAAGTAACTTCATTTAAATATGTGTGTGTGTGTGTGTGTGTGTGTGTGTGTGTGTGTGTGCCTATGTACAAACCAAGAGAACAAACTCTGAAATCAGATCTGGATTAAACATCTTAATCGCCATTTCCCTGGGCCAGTGATTTAATCTTTCTTTTGTGTGTGTGTGGCTTTAAAAAATTATCTTTATTGTTGCCCTAGCCAGCTTGGCTCAGTGGATAGAGCGTCAGCCTGTGGACTGAAGGGTACCAAGTTCGATTCCAGCCAAGGGCATATGCCTGGGTTGCGGGCTCCAGCCCCAGTGGGGAGCGTGCAGGAAGCAGCCAATCAATGATTCCCTCTCATCACCGATGTTTCTATCTCTCTCTCCTTCTCCCTTCCTCTCTGAAATCAATAAAGAAATATATTTAAAAAATTATCTTTATTGTTGAAAGTATTACAGATATCCCCTTCCCCCCCATAGATCCCTCCAGGCCTTCCCAGCACTGTTGTCTGCCCATGGGCTATGCATGAATGGCATATAAGGTCACCGGTATCTTTCTAAACCAGTTTCCTCCCTTGAAAAATGGAGACGATCCCTATCCCTAGTTGACGTATAAGGTGTCAACCATGTGATACTAATCCACGGTAAGAATTAGTAAATATTAATGTTCCAGCAACTATCCTTTCTGTGGAGACTGTTGGGCATCAAGAATATGTTTTGGCCAAAACCGGTTTGGCTCAGTGGATAGAGCATCGGCCTGGGGACTGAAAGGTCCCAGGTTCGATTCCAGTCAAGGGCATGTATCCTGGTGGCGGGCACATCCCCAGTGGGGGGTGTGCAGGAGGTGGCTATTAGATGTCTCTCTCTCATCCATGTTTCTAACCTTGTATCCCTCTCCCTTCCTCTCTGTAAAAAAAATCAATAATTATATATATGTGAGTGTGTGTGTGTATATATATATATACATATATATATACACATATATACATATATATGTACATATATATGTATATATGTATATTTAATGAAAAAACAGGCCACCAACAGCACAGACTCCCGCCTCTCCTTTAGAATCGCTTACCCACCTGCCTCCGGACGGGCACCTCTCAGCTCAGCGCCCATCACTCTCTACGCAAGGGCAATCTATAAAAACCCGGGGCGTTACGTTCTCCTAAAGGACGCGCGGACTTTTGAACTGGAAAGCTAAAAGCAGTAAAGGCGTGACCGCTGCCCTTCGCCCCACACTCCCGCCGCCGCAGTGTCCTGCTCCTTTGCATGGCGCGTCTGGTCGCGGGCGGCTGATAAAATGTGCGCTGCGCGCTGCTCCCAGCGCCTTGGTCAGACGTGGCTGGAGGCTCGGGGTTGGAGGCTCCGGGCAGGAGCTCCCGTTCCGAGGCGGCGTCCAGAGACCCGGGCTCCCCCGGCCGGCCGGGCCCCAGGCCAGGACTTGTCTGGGCTTGGGGATCGGGGGTCCGGGGTGTCTCCAAAAAGTCCCCCATCGAGGGCTCCCTGGGCGGCTGCGGGGGGTGCAGAGGTTGCCGACAGCGCGTCCCCCCCACCCCGGTGCGCTGGGCGAACAGGACGGCCGGCCGGACCGACACCCGGAGCGCGGACGCCGCCAATCCCCGCAGGGCGCCACGCCCGCCCCGCCCGCCGCGCGGGGAATAAGAAGGGCGCGCCAGGGCGCCCCGGGACGGCTGTGTTAGGCGCGCAGCGAGGGCCGGGCCGGTGCCGCTGCCGGGAGAGTCGCCAGTTTGCGCGCAGGTGCACCCGGCGGCGACCGAGAGACCGCCCGACGGAAGGACCGCCCGCCCGGCCGGCCATGGACCCGCCGCGGGGCATCGGCACCTTCGTGGTGTGGGACTACGTGGTGTTCGCCGGGATGCTGCTCATCTCGGCCGCCATCGGCATCTATTACGCGTTCGCGGGGGACAAGCAGCAGACGTCGGCCGACTTCCTGATGGGCGGCCGCCGCATGAGCGCCGTGCCCGTGGCGCTGTCCCTGACGGCCAGCTTCATGTCCGCCGTCACCGTCCTGGGCACCCCCACCGAGGTCTACCGCTTTGGGGCCATCTTCAGCCTCTTCGGCATCACCTACCTGCTGGTGGTGGTCATCAGCGCGGAGGTCTTCCTCCCCGTGTTCTATAAACTGGGCATTACCAGCACCTACGAGGTAAGGGGTCAAAGGGAGGTGCGGGTGGGAGGGGAGCTGGGGAGGGAGGGCAGAGGGGAGGACCCGTCCGGCTCCTGCAGGGGTTTTCCAGGAAGCAGACTCCCCACCAGGCTGATATCTCTCCCTGTCCAGGTTCATCTCCTCCTCCCCTTGAGGGAAGAGGAAAAAAAAATCAAAAAAATCTTGGGACTCACTCCCAAGACCTCAGTGAAAAAGAGAGGCTTCCAAAGCCAATGGAGTCACTAAAGGCCCTTTCTGCAAAGTCTATATGATTCGGAGTCAAGAAGAAAGATTTTAAAACTTTGTATCTTGGGGGAGGGGAGGTCTTAACCCGCCTCAGCTCCTCCTCCTGGAAGTGAATCCCCCTGTTGCAGGCTCTCAGGCACCAATCAGTTTCCCACGACAGCTGGGGAGACATTCCCCCTCCACACTGCGTTTTCCAGGCTCCGGCGGTTAAGGTGCTGGGTGTCTTGTCTCTCTCATCTCAGTACCTGCGTTTGAGACCGGATGCCATCCCTTCCTAGCGAGGTTACCTCGGGTGACTTCTTTAACCTTTTCGTGCCTGCTCATTTCAAAATGGAAATAATCACTCCACCCATCTCACTCAGTCGTGGGGAGGATTTGAATGAGATGATGCAAGTGTGCCCATTAAAACAGTATCTGCTACAGGGGAGGTGCTGAGTAGACATTCGAGATCAGTGCTGGCATGGTGGTGGTGGTGGTGGTGGTGGAGGTGATTGTCTTGGGATCGCTAGGAAGCTGTGAGGGTCTTAAACGGTTCTACCTTCCCTCATTGTGGTGAGGTGCTTAAGGAAAACCATCTTTCCTATTGCGCAGGTGCACTGGCTATAGTTTTTATCAAGTTGTCTGTAGGAAAGGGCTTTGCAAAGATGGTGAGTGTGTGGTTTAAAGAGCTGTTGGATGCGAGTGTTGGGGGAGGAGAAAAGCTCAGGGCACGGGTGGGGTCCAGGTCAGGGCCCTCAGTGGTCTCCTTCAACCAGGCACTAACCCACAAGCTGCATACACAAACCTGCAGGAGTTTCCTCTCTAATAGGCCATTATCCGGAGGGCTCAGAGCCTCATTCTCAGCAGCTGCCTCTGTCCTCGAAGACTTAGAGAGTGCTTGCTGCAATCCAGAGTCACTGAGAGGTGGTTTCCTAGTAAGGCTGGTTCAACTGGTGCTGTGGACAGGGCCCCAGTGGCACAATACGTGATGGTGACAGACAGACGTCGTGGGTTCTGGTGATGTCATCCAGGGGAAGGCACACCAAGCCCAGCCTTGCCTTCCTCTCTGGTCATTGTGTTTGGGAGTGAGCATTCATCACCCCAGAAGTGAACAGGATGCAATTTCTGTTTTGCTCACAGGTAACAAATTGGTTGCTTCAGGCCAAAATCAGTTTTCAATCTTTTTTTTTTTTTTTTTTACTTTCATGGTGTTTCGGAAAAAAAAGAATTTAGCATTTAATGATAGTGGAAGTCAAATAAAATTCCAGATTCTGGCTTCTTTTGAAAACCCAAAAGACTGGTGATGCCGAACGCATATCCCCAGTGGCCAGAGGGTCTCCAGGTTACAGCCATTGCTATCAGCCCTTATTTCTTTATTTTTTAAATACCTTTTTATTGATTTCAGGGAGGAAGAGAGGAGAGAGAAAGAGAAACATCAATGATGAGAGAGAATCATAGATCAGCTGCCTCCTGCATGCCCCTTATTAGGGGATAAGCCCACAACCCAGGTGTGTGCCCTTGACCAGAATCTAACCTAGGACCTTCAGTCCTCAGGCTGATGTTCTATTTACTGAGCCAAATCAACTAGGGTGTCACTCCTTATTTCTATATGGAGGTCTCATTGTTGCATTTGCAGTTACTTTCTTGTGCTAGAGAATCTTTACCTGCAGTTACGTCTTTATCAAAAACGCAAAAGGAACATGGGCAGGGGTGAAGGGAGTTATTATTTCCAGAGAGCTGTGAGAGAATGTATTTCTTCGTGGACATGGGGAATATTCCAACATATTAATATAGGAACACCTGGCTAAATGCCACTCACTTCGTGGAGGTTACCTGACGGGACCCGCAGGCATTTGAGTCTGTGAGCTCTGATCTGTATTAACCAACGTGCAGAAAGGGTTAGAAGAATCTGGCAAGTGGACTTGAGTTCTCACAGGTGAATGCTGCTCTCATAACCACTGACCCGTGCCTCTGCAGGGCACGCGTTAACTCAACCAGAAACACATTTCCCACACATTTCCTGAGTGCTGGAGGCTCCGTTAGGAGGGTTCCAGCCAAAACCAGCCAGAAAACCAATGTTTATGGAATATTCTAGGCACTGGCTGCCTGTAATACGTGCATTATCAAACTCGGTCCTCAAAATAATCCTTATAAGGGAGCTACAATGAGAAGACCCCCTTCGCAAAGAGGGTGGATGACCCCCATCCATTTATATCATTTGACTTGAGGCTAATAAATTAAGCAGAATAAATTAAGCTACATAAGAGAGCGTGAAGCAAAGCCGACACTTGCCTCGAGGCTGTGCAGTGGGGCATGTTGGCTGCTTCTGAAGGCTCTGATGAGTCTTCTGGAAGAATATTTTGTTTTATGGTGAGTGAGCGACGAAGCCACAGATACAGAATAAGAAGTCCTGCATTGAGTGATTCTGGCATTCTCACTCAAGTATGAAATTTCTCCCTGTTTACAGTTCGTTAGCTGAAATCGGCTGTTCAGAAGCATTTTTGACATCTATTTATCGCTGCCTTCAAAGTAGAGTCCGGACAGGAGTTTAGCAACTTCCAGAGTCACAGATAAGAGTAAAGTGCAGGAATGCAATTTCACTCATCACTTCTTCGGTATCTTTCTGTGTGTTTGAACTGAATTGTCCAGACCCTTAAAAAGTATTCAGTAGAAGTTTTGTTGTCCCTAAATTATTCAATATTCTGAGGACTATGGCAGATCTTGATTGACTATAGGCACCTACTATTTTTCTCTAGTTTTGTCTGGAAATCCTAAGCTCTTCTCGGAACCTACTTTTCAGTGACTTGAGCTTCTGGAAGATCTCCAGGTATTTCTTCAGCAGCTCAGTAACCGCTGATAGCTGAGATAATGATAGACTTCTTGGTTCTGTCTTGAGTTGGTCTTGTGTGAGGTTAAATCCTTAGGTTTTCCTGGATCCAGCAACCTCGGGGAATGGGATGATTAACTTATTTGAACCAAGTTATTTGGTTCAACTCACTATATACATTCTTTTTTTTAAATTTTTTTATTGTGTACATTCTTAATTTCATCACATTTTTCGCTTCTGTTTTCTTTAATTTCCAGCGATTTTGATGCATATACCTAGAAAAGGCAAATACTTCTGTCTGTTCATGTACATTCATTTTAAATAGTTTTACTAAAAACATTCTGAAGAGAGAACACTGCCCTTTTTCCAAGCTTACTTGATGGGTCTTCAAAAAAGTCTTCCAGCCGAGACCGGTTTGGCTCAGTGGATAGAGCGTCGGCTTGTGGACTGAAAGGTCCCGGGTTCGATTCCGGTTGGGGGCATGTACCTTGCTTGCGGGCACATCTCCGCTATGGGGCGTGCAGGAGGTGGCTGATCGATGTCTCTCTCTCATCGATGTTTCTGACTTTCTCTCTCCCTTCCTCTCTGTAAAAAATCAATAATATATATATAAAAAAAAGTCTTCCAAATTACCCTTGGATGATTTTGACATGTAATTCACTGAGATCCAAATTCACAAGGCCTATGGACTTGAATACCAACTTGCTGTCTTTCTTCTGAATGAACAGTTTACCACATTTTCCCATCCATTTATATCATTTGACTAAAGGCCCGGTACATGACATTCGTGCACTGGGGGTGGGGGTTCCTTCAGCCTGGCCTGCACTCTCTTGTAATCTGGGGCCCCTCTGGGGATATCCACCGGGGGGTCCTTAGTACTGCTGCAGAGGCGGGAGAAGCTCTTGCCACTATTGCTGAGCTCACCGGCCATGAGCCCAGCTTCTGGCTGAGCGGTGGGCTCTCACAGGGGGAGCACACTGACCACCAGGGGGCAGCACCTGCATTGAGCATTTGCCACCTGGTGGTCACTGAGCATCAGAGTGACCAGTTTTCTGCTGATTTGCATATTAGCCTTTTATTATATAGGATAGTCTCCAAAACCTTGCAGAGCAAGAGAGGAAAGAATTATTTATAAGATCTCATTTTCAAGAGGAAGGCACATGAGATTTGAGTGACTGCACCAAGCTTGTGGAGTCAGGAGTAAGGCTGGGATAAGGATAGAACTCTTCCCCTAATGAGCTACACTATATGCATAACTTTTACCCATTAGTTATTTCTGGAGGTTCTCCTATGTGCCAAAGCCATCACTCACTCTCTAGGAGTCGTGGCAGTGGTCAGTTTGTTTACTTGTCTACTTGGAATAATGTAGCAGTTACATGCACAGCTTTTGGCACCAACTGGTCTTAGATTTGCATTGTGGCTCTAACAATTATTAAGTTGCAACATTACGGGTTCTCTCTGAGTCCGTTTCCTCATGCATTGATACTTAATACCTACTCAGGTACTTGTTGCGAGGACAGTATACGAAGCAAATACTTTATAAATTTTAGCTGTGATTATGAAGCGGAAATATCCTTTCCCCCTGTTTATTACCTAATGTTAGGTTTTTCTTTCCTCTTTTTTTCTGCTTTCTGAAAAGACTATTGTCAGTCTTAAAATTCACTCTACATGTGGTCATAATGTTTAAGTGAAAGGATATCTTAGACTCCAGCCTCATTCCAGCTGTGAAATTCTAGGATTCTAACTCTATAATACATCTATAATAATAAAAGCGGAATATGCTAACTAGACCGGACATCCTTCTGGACGACCTTCCGGATGAAGCCGGGGCTGAGAGGGAAAGCCCGGGTCCCAGGTGCCAGAGGAGAGCCGGTGCTGGCAGCCTGGGGAAGGAAGGCCTACTCTTGCATGAATTTTGTGCATCGGGCCTCTAGTTCTGATATACAATATAGGAGGTGAGCAGATTATATTATGAGGTTTAACAGATGTCAAGGAGACTCGGAAGAATGGCAAGTTGTTGACTCTGACCAGAAATTGACTTGGGCTGATTTAGGTTAAAAAATTATTGGAAACCCAGCTGTCATGGCTCAGTGGTTGAGTGTTGACCTATGAACCAAAAGGTTACAGTTCAATTCCCATTCGGGGCATGCAGCTGCTCCATGATTCTCTCTCATCATTGATGTTCCTCTCTCTCTCTCCCTTCCTTCCTGAAATTAATAAAAAATATGTTTTTAAAAATATTGGAAGAATATAGAGGGTTTGGCTATAAAAGAGCAGCATAAGGGAGTTTTCTGGGGGTGAGCGAACTGTTCTGTATGAGTTCTTTACGTCTTAAGCTGCTGATTTAAAAAAATAAAAGTGTCCAGAAGTTTCACGTATTAACCATTTTTTCTTTTTTTGAAACAGTATTTAGAACTTCGATTTAACAAATATGTTCGTCTCTGTGGAACAATCGTCTACATTATTCAAACAGTAAGTTAACAGTCCTTTAATTTTTACCTTTTTTTTCATCTAAAATGTTTTGAATCAAGACATTACGATCATACTTTTTTGGTGAGCACATGAAAGATAAAAAAGAGATGTTGAAAATAGAAGGAAATAAACAGCACCAACTCCATGAGATCAGTGTTTTAACAAATGAACAGTGAACAGTGTTTAACAAATGGCTTTTTTCCTGGGAAAACAGAATGATGTAAGTGAATGTTAAATATCGTATTGATTAAACAAAACAAATTACGTTGTTTTAGAAAAAATACGCTTTTCCCCGTCCCTCCTTCCCACCCAAGTGACAGCAAGGCCATTACTGAGATGACAAAGACTTTTAAAAGAGCTGTCGTCACCGAGAACGGGAATTGTCACACTGGCAAAACAAGTCGTGTGTTTCATAGTACTTTTGCAACACGTTTTCATGATGTAGGAAGACATTAGGAAATATCTTTGAAAGCATACTTAAAAAGTGAATGTGTTCTCCCTTTTAAAAATGGAACCTTAAGGGTAAAACAATAGAGCCAGACACTCTGGAGGTGCTTTTAAAGCTGAGCACACACTCCAGTAATTCAAGCGTATGCCAGCATAGATTCAGTGAGAGACATACTGGGAAGCAAAGATTTGCCAAGCAGTCAGTGCCAGAGAATGCTCCCCCCCCCCCCATCCTGGCTGCTGGAGGCTTGTCGTGATCATTGTCACATGATTCATATCTACCTTCTATTGGCTGATGGGCTTGATAATGGAAAGGAAGTTTTCCTTCTCATCTTTATTTATAATGTCATCTCTCCAATCAAAAACCGCCTGAGCATTCGCTGTAGCAGATCAGAGTGCCTTTGTAAAAGGTTTGGCTACACTCCATTTTCTGTCTTTGTGAATTACATAACTATGTCAGTCCTTAACACTTGCAGTATGAAAGGGAGGGGCCCTTTGGGGTGTAGTAGACATTCTGACACAGAGCTGAGGCCAGGAGCTTGTATTTACTAACGGTTCAGACCCTCTCTGGATCATTGTTAGAAATACCAACAGAAATGAAAAGGGGGGACAAGTGTTAAGAAGGTGGCCTGTGGTGACATTTTCAAATCTTCAACTTAGAATAGTGACTGGAAAGCTAGTTCATTCTTACAAAAAGAGGGGAGCTTTAACATCTCCTATATGAAGGACTGACTTCTAATATTACATAATATAATTCTTTTTTAAAAATATATATATTTTATTGATTTTTTTACAGGGAGGAAGGGAGAGTGAGAGAGAGTTAGAAACATCAATGAGAGTTCAATCAGCTGCCTCCTGCACGTCCCCTGTTGGGGATGTGCCCACAACCAAGGTACATGCTCTTTGACTGGAATCGAACCTGGGATCCTTGAGTCTGCAGGCCGATGCTCTACCCACTGAACCAAGCCATTTAGGGCAATACAATTCTTTTCATGATATATTTGTATAGACCAATGGTTCTCAACCTTCCTAAGGCCGTGACCGTTGCATACAGTTCCTCATGTGGTGGTGACCCCCAACCATGAAATTTTGCTACTGTTATGCATCGTGATGTAAATATCTGCATTTTCCAATGGTATTAGGCGACCCCTGTGGAAGGGTCGTTCGACCCCCAAAGGGGTCGTGACCCACAGGTTAAGAACTGCTGGTATAGAGTGATCATAGAATTAGCTTCTATGTGATATATTTGAAAGATCAAGTGCAATGAAGATGATATTTTGAGGAAAAAGATCTTATTTATCTTATTTACTCTTGTGCCCAGATGAATAAATATTTATTAAATGTATGAATGAACAAAATTGATAATATAAAAACAAGTTGAAATGCAGTTTTGATTGTCTTTCAGTAATTTATAGGGCAAATTTACACTTTCAAATGAATGGACATGCAAACTTTTAGAAACCAGTTTCCAAAATTTGCACTGTTTTCCTAATTAAATATGCAGTGATTAGCAATTGTTTGAAGGTATAAGAATAAGGGACCATCTGCTTTTAAATTTCCATTATTTGTTTTCAATTATTTTAGATCTAGGGAAATTGATTTCTAGCTTCAGTTCATGGATCACTATCTACACTAAGTACCACATGAAGAGTCCCTATTTTTTTTAAATTATGTTTTTAATGATTTTGAGAGAGAAAGAGAAACATCAGTGTGACAGAGAAACATGAGTGAGTTGTCTCCTGCATGCACTCCTACTAGGTATCTGGCCCGCAACCTGGGCATGTACCCTCACCGGGACTCAAACTAGCAACCTTTCCATGATTGGGATAATGCTCAACCAACTGAGCCACACCATCCCGGGTGAGATTCCCTATTTTTACACAAATTTGGTCCTAAGAGATTTTTATAACCTATGATGATACCAGGAACAGAAAGGAGAATCAACCTTACTTAAGTAACATTTTTAAAGTTATAAACAAATTTTATTAAGTGTATTGAAACTGCTGTCTTAATTCATAATTGAATTTGTAGAAAAATATTGATATTTTGTAATTCATATAATGTATTTGGTCTTCTCTTCCTCCCCAGGTTCTCTATACTGGAATTGTTATCTATGCCCCTGCCCTGGCATTGAATCAAGGTACATTTTAGAGTTACCGATTATGTCAATGTGTGGGTTCAGTTCTAGTAGACCTTATTCTCTGGGAGATGGGGAGATGGAGGAATGCTTCCAGTAACCTGCAGCAGCTTGAGTTAGGGAAGGCAGGATCAGTGTCTACACTAGCAGTTTCTTTGGTTTCCTGGATCCATAGCTCCAATAGGTCTGCACATCAGGACAGAATTCACTGGGCAAGTGAGTCTCTGGGAAGTGCCAGACAGCCATTCTCCATTCCTTCAGAATGAGCGCCGCCTATAGTCTAAATAGTGAATGACTGCACTTCTCTGTGGCTACCACCTCCTGCCCATCTCCTCTCTCTCTCTCTTTCTCTCTCTCTCTCTCTCTCTCTCTCTCTCTCTCTCTCTCTCTCTCTCTCTCTCTCTCTCTCTCTCTCTCTCTTTTCCGGATAATTTGGCTCAGTTACATTGTAAAATCTGGAAGGAAGAGAAGCTTTCTTCTCACTTCCAATGTGGTCTAAAATGCAAAAGAAAATAATCTATGTGCTTTGAAGTACCTAGGACAGATGGCTCTAGGGTCCTTATAAAACAAATGTGTGAAGGTTGTACCGATCAACAAATTACCTGACTCTCTGGATTTGGGCAGATAATCGCAATGAAATTGGGATAGTTTATTGAGGGCTGCGTTCATGTTAGAGTCTCAAAAGGCTTCAGGGAAACTCCACGTTTTTTGAATTCTTATCAAATGGATTCTTTGGTGGGAAGAATATGGTACAGTAAAATGAAAAAATAAACCCCACAAAACACCTTGCTGACTCCACACTAATTTTTAAAAGTTTTATGATAGATAGGTAGTAATCACCCAAGTTTATAAAGTACAACGGTATCGTTACAAAGAAGAATTCCATTATATCATGTGCTCTTGACTTCTGAATGTGGGGCATGTTCTATGTCAATAGAACTAACATCATAAATGAATCACTTCATATGTAAAAAACTGAGCTATAAACTTTATAAGTAACGTATTGGCTTCAGGTGTTAGGAAGATGTTGGCTTCACGGTTTAAATTGCAATTCTAGGGAAAAGAGAGCAGTACTTTCAATATGTAAAGAAACCAATGACTCTGTTCTTACCAGTTTATTGACCAACTCCCTTGGAATAAATGAGAACCTGAGGGACTGTATTTTGACCACTTGAATATCAATTGTGTATTTCACAGTGACCAAGACAGTGGACATATTACTTATTGTGTAACAGGTGCTCAATAGAAATTTATTTGATTGAATGGGAACTGAACATTTCCTTGGTTAAGTCTTTTCCTTTCTCATCAAAAACTTTGAGCATCTATTAAAATAGAGAGGATAGTATATTGAACCCTAATATACCCGTATTTCTCTACATCAATAGTTCTTAATTCTTGGTTTAATTCACTTCGTTTCCCTCCCTACATTTGTTTGCTGTAAATCTGAGATAATTTATCATTTTTTATTAATTCAGTGTTTTTTAAAAATAAATACATTCTTTTTTCACCCCACTGAGTTTAATTGACATGTAACATGATTTTAAATTCAGGTATACAACATAATGATTCAATATTTGTGATTTTGCTAAATGATCACCACAATAAGTCTAGTTAACATTTACTATCATATGTGGTTACAATTTTTTTTTTCTTCTGATGAGAGTTTTTAAGATCTGCTCCTGTGGCAACTTTCAAATATGCAATACAGTATTATCTACACTAATAAAAGAGAAAGATCCAAATTGACTGTACCTTCATGATGCCCAACAACCAATTAGGAGCAAGTATGCAAATTAATCCAACAAAGATGGTGGATTAATTTGCATACACAGGCGCCGAGTGGCCAGGGGTGGGGCAAGATGCTTGCGTCATCGCCATGGCGATGATGTAGCTCTAGGCCTCTGGGCATCATTGGAAGGTGAAAGGCAGTTCCAGGCCAGAGTGAAGGCAGTGGCCGCAGCCAGGGGAAGGAAGGCCCATTCTTGCCTGAATCTTAGTGCATCAGGCTCTAGTTAACTATATTCACCATGCTGTACATTACTTTCCCATGACTTATGTATTTTATAACTGGACGCTTGTACTAGAATGTGTTTTTAAAATATTGTTAAACCATCATTATATTTAAAACATTAACATTAAAACCTCATTTTTGTCCAGGCAGGGGCCTCCTTCAGTTATCTCTTGAATTCTTTTGACATGATTTCCAGTAGTAGTATTTTATCTATTTATTTATTATTTTTAATTTAATAAATCTTTATTATTCAGATTATTACAATTGTTCTTTTTTTACCTCCATAGCTCCCTTCCATCTGGTTCCCACCCCACCCTCTGCCCTTATCTCCCCCTCATTGTCCTCATCCATAGGTGTACGATTTTTGTTCAGTCTCTTTCCACACCCCACACACCCCTTTTCCCCCGAGAATTTTCAGTCCACTCCCTTTCCAGTTTATTCTGTCCATCAGATTTTTTATTCACTTGATTTTTAGATTCACTTGTTGATAGATATGTATTTGTTGTTCATAATTTTATCTTTACCTTTTTCTTCTTCATCATCTTCTTAAAGAATACCTTTCAGCATTTCATACAATACTGGTTTGGTGTTGATGAACTCCTTTAGTTTTTTTCTTATCTGTGAAGCTCTTTATCTGACCTTCAATTCTGAATGATAGCTTTGCTGGGTAGAGTAATCTTGGTTGTAGATTCTTGCTATTCATCATGTTGAATATTTCTTGCCATTCCTGTCTGGCCTGCATAGTTTCTGTTGAGAAATCAGCTGACAATCATATGGATGCTCCCTTGTAGGTAATTAACTGTTTTTTTCTTGCTGATTTCAATAGTTTCTCTTTGTCTTTTGCTTTTGGCATTTTAATTATGATGTGTCTTGGTGTGGTTTCTTTGGATTCCTTTTGTTTGGGGTTCTGTGCACTTCCTGGACTTGTAAGTCTATTTCTTTCACTAGGTGGGGGAAATTTTTGGTTATTATTTCTTCAAATAGGTTTTCAATATCTTGCTCTCTCCCTTCTTCTGACACCCCCATAATTCTGATGTTGGTATGCTTGAAGTTGTCCCAGAGGCTCCTTACACTCTCTGCAAATTTTTGTATTCTTTTTTCTTTTCTGGTTGAGTGTTTTTTGCTTCTTTATATTTCAAATCTTTGACTTGATCTTCTGGTCCTCTAGTCTACTGTTAGGACTCTGTATAATATTTTTTATTTCAGTTAGTGTATGTTTAATTTCTAGTTGGCCCTCTTTCATATCCTCAAGGGTCTCACTCATATCCTTGAGGGTCTCACTAAATTTATCGGCCTTTTCTTTGAAATTCTTAAACCTTATAACTGTGTTTTTGAACTCTATATTCAGTCATTTGCTTCCCTTCATTTTTTTCATTTGTGATCTGTTTCTTTGTCTCTGCATTTTCACTGCTTCCCTGAGTTGGTAGAGTAATTTTGTGTGATAGGTGTTCTTAGGGCCCAGTGGCTCAGCATCCCCAATTACCTGAGGTGGACACTCTTAGTGCATCCCTTTGTGGACTTTGTGCACAGCCTTGTTGTAATTAAATATTGATTGTTGTTGGTATCACTGGGAGGAATTGACCTTCAGTCCAATTGGCTGTGAAGATCACCTGTTTCTATGCTGGGAGAACTTCTGTGCTGGAGACACCCTTATGAGACAAGACTTGCAAAATTGCAAAAGCCTCTGTGCTCAGCTTGAATGGGGCGGAGTCTCAGGGCGGAGCAGACAGCCTTGGCTTCCCGTCAGCTCTGCCCTATGAGGCCCCTGGGTCTCAGTGTCCCTCAGTAATCTCTGCAAGCACCTGTGAGAGAAAGCCACCTTTGAGTTTTGCCCACTGCCAGACAATCCCGATCCCCCCCGAGTGAGTCTAGATTCCCAGAATCTCACCCGAAACTGGAGTTCAGTACAGTCAGGAGCTTCCATCTCGCTTCCACTTAAGAAAGCCAGCCATGTACTCAGCTGCCAGTCCTCTCTGTGTGCATCTCCATACCTCAGCCTTTTGCAGCTTCTCTGAGTCTCAATGTGCTTTTCTCTTTCCTTCTAGTTGTAGAATTTTCACTCAGCCAGCTTTCCTGTGGTTCTGGATGGTGTCTGTTTTGTCTTTTAGTTGTAGTTTTGGAATTGTTGTGCAAGGCAGCAGTTTAGGTGTTTACCAATACCACCATCATGGTTTCTCTCTCCAGTAATAGTGTTTAATTGCTACCTGGAATGGCAAGATATTTCAGTCTTACCTTGTATTAATAAATTTCCTGGTCCTGTCTATTTATTTTAGGTCTTTACAGTGGATAGAAATGGGTGATATATATTGAAGAAAATTTAAATTAAGAATTTATATTAATCCAGCCAGTGTTGCCCAGTGATTGAGCATCAACCCATGAACCAGAAGATTAGGGTTCAATTCCCAGTCAGGGCACATGCCCGGGTTGCAGACTTGATCACCAGTAGGGGGAATGCAGAAGGCAGCCCATCAGTGATTCATCATTGACATTTCTATCACTCCCTCTCCCTTCCTTGCTCTGAAATCAATAAAAACATATTAATACTTCCACTTTTACAAATTAAAGTTGGTTATTTGCCTAACTAATGTGATTTTATATTTTGTCTCTTATGCTGAAACTCTTGCATATGTGGGATAAATTCCATTTGGTCATGGCGTATGACTCTTTTTACATTTTTATCATGTGATTTGCGAAAGTTTTGTTGGGGACTTTCAGAAGGCAGCTATGCTCACCACTATACCACCACCGCTGTTGAGGATTTTTGCATCTGTGTTTATGAGAGATATTGATCTGTAATTTTCTTGTAATATCTTTGTCTGTTTTTGGTATTAGGTTAATGTTCATTATCAAATTTGTGGGCATGGAGTCATCTGTCTATCCTATCTACTAAAGAGGGAATATGCTAATTGACCATCACACCCTCACAAAGATAGTGGAATCCTCAGCCAATAAGAAGGGAATATGCTAATTGACTGCCATGCCCTTAAAGATGGTGGTGAATACAGCCATAAGATGGCGGCGCCCAGTCCCCTCAGCCCTGCCAGGGCAGCAGGCATACGGCATGGCTGGGCCTGCTCCTAGGCAGTTCCAGCCACTTGTGCACCTGCCTCTGGAGTTCCCCAGTCTCCTCAGCCCTTCAGCCAACCAGGGCCATCCTGAGTTGCAGGCGAGCCATCCAGGGCTCGAGATGCAGGCAAGCCTTAGATGGTGGCTGTCCAGCCACCCAGGGCCGTCTGAGGCTCAGATAACCAGGGCTGCCTGAGGCTCAGGTTACCAGGGCGGGCTGAGGCTTGCACTGTCGGCAGTGGCAGCAGCAAAGGTGTGATGGGGCATTGCCTTCCCCTGATGGTGTGGTTGCCTCCTGCCTGTGAGAAGTGCATGTGAATTTTCATGCACTGGGCCTCTAATTTTATATAATACTAGGGGTCCAGTGCACAAAATTCACATACGAGCGGGTATGTTCCTCAGCCAAGCCTGCACCTTCTCCAATCTGGAACCCCTCAAGGGATGTCCAACTGCCCTATAGGATCAGGCCTAAACGGGCAGTCAGACATCCTCTCACAATCCAGGACTGCTGGCTCCCAACAGCTTGCTTACCTGCCTTCCTGATTGTCCCTAACCACTTCTGCCTGCCAACCTGATCACCCCCTAACCACTCCCCTGCCAGCCTGATTGATGCCTAACTGCCCTCCCTTGCAAGTCTGGTCCCTCCCAAGTGCCCTCCCCTGCTGGCCATCTTGTGGTGGCCATCTTGTGTTCATATGGGGGCAGCCATCTTTGACCACATAAGGGCAGCCATCTTGTGTGTTGGAGTGATGGTCATCTTGCATATTACTCTTTTATTAGATAGGTTAATATGCCTCTCTACTACTTAGGTAAATGGTAGAAACTTATATGGACTTTTCTTTACCGTAGTCCCAGTTTAGTAACATGGACAACTTTCTTTCAAGGGACGGTAGGATAGTGTGTTTATTTGAAACAAGGTGACAAGTACTACACCTTGGACTCCATTCAATCCAAATAACTACCTCATAGTATGAAGACATTTCTTAGCTTCATTACAATGCAAATGTGTCTTAATGTATTTAATTTAATTTAGCTAATTTTGGATCTGTGTATGGTGTCTGAGGGTAGAAACCAGGTCTATGTAACTCAGGTAGAATTTTAAACTCCAATTGGTTTGGTACATCTTACAAGACATGGACTTAGTTACAGGCAAGTGGGAAAGAGGTAGGTACCCAATAAATGATATGGCTTTCCCCTGGTTATTTTTTTGAGAAATACTTTTATTATACATGATTCATAGTTATACATGCATTTTCTTTTCTTCGACAGTGACCGGATTTGATCTGTGGGGCGCAGTGGTGGCTACAGGGGTGGTCTGCACGTTCTACTGCACGCTGGTATGTCAAGAGCATTGTTTCTCCTTTCACTCTACACACTTGCTTTGCAAAATCGAAAATTCCAGTAGCTGTGTGCTGTAATCAGGGTTGTTCACACCTCCTACCTCCCACAGTATAACTTTATTTTTTGGTAGGGAATATTCAGTCTGGGATAAAATTTGATCCTTGGTGGGACATTCATTATAGCTGAAAATGTTTTCTTTCACCTGAACCATGCAATGGTTCCTAATCTTATCTCCTAATTCAACTGTACTGTTGCCAAGTTATTATAGCTGTGTTTATATTATTCCTCAGCTCAGAAACCTGAGATAACTTTCTATTGCCTTTAGTGACAGTCAGAATATTGAAGAACCAGTATGGCAAGGGCCCTGATACTCCCTGGGATGCTGGTCCTTAGAATGGTGCAAGTCTTATGGGCTCTGCTGTGAGTTAGATTTTAACTCTTTAATTACTGGATCTTTTAGGAGATAGGGCCTCCTCCTAAAAGGAGGGGCTGTTTCAGCCACGGCCAAAGGGGATGAGGGAGGATACTCAGGAAGTGTGGGAGTGGTTAATGCAAAACAGTTTTAATGTTTCAACAGTTGATATGACCTTCTGTGTGCATACTATTTGAATTATCAGCCCTACCTAGAGAATAAAAATCTATGATATTGCTGTTGCAGTTTGATGCTGAATTTTCTTCCCAACAATCTCTCCATACCACTCCACTTTACTCCAAAATACATGTATGTCTACATTCAACATACCATATACTTTGACCTATTTTCTGCTTTCACCCATGCTGTTTTCTCTACTGGGAAAACCTTCTATCTTTGCCTCTCGTATGTTTGAAAGTTTGGCTTAACTATCACCTGCTTTTGAAGGCTCTTCCAATCTGTCTCTCTGGGGTGCACTTCTAAGCCAATATACATGTATTCAGTAATGTATACATGTATATTGGGGTGCACTTTTTATAGCATAATGCATAAGCATGCAGGTGCTTAATAATGTCTGATAGAAACATCAATCCTAATACACTTTCTCCTCAAAGGGTGGACTTAAGGCAGTTGTCTGGACGGATGTGTTTCAAGTCGGGATCATGCTGGCGGGATTTGTTTCTGTGATTATACAAGCTTCAGTGATTCAAGGGGGAATCAACACTATTATAAATGATGCCCGTAATGGTGGAAGATTAAACTTCTGGAAGTAAGTTGCTATTTACCTCTTGACTAATTGAATATTCCTTTTATTTTTGTTTTTCTGTGAAAATAATATCTTTATTGAAATAGTAACCTGACATTAGAAAACAAACCACTAAGGATGTGGCCCAGAAATTGAAGCTGGCAAGTAAATGTGTAAGGAGTGTTCACCAGGTATCTAAGGGGTGAAATCAGTCAGATGGTACTTAGTCACATGGTACTTAGGATGGCGCTTTCTCTTGAAAAGGGATTGATTGCTGTCCTAGCTGGTTTGGCTCAGTGTATAGAGCAGTGGCCTGCAGAGTGAAGGGTCCGGGGTTTGATTCAGGTCAAGGGTACATGCCCAAGGATTGCAGGCTTGATCCCCAGTAGTGGGCATGCAGGAGGCAGCTGATCAATGATTCTCATCATTGATGTTTCTATCTCTCACTTCCTCTCCCTTCCGCTCTTAAATCAATAATATATTTATATATATGTATATATTTTTAAAAAAGAGTATATGCTTCCAGATAATAAAGTCTGCATGAGTTGCAAGGGTGGGATAGGGTGATAAGGGAAGAGATAGCAGATAGATAAGGAAAGGAAACCTCTTAAGAGAAAAACATTAAAAGACAGTGATTTCATTTTGATAGTTCTTGGTTTCAAGCAACCTGGAGAATTTATTTTCTGATATTTATATTGCCCTGGCATTATGTAGTATGTTATTATGATGACATATATTATTATTGTTATTGTTGTGTAGTATGTTATTATGATGACATATATTATTATTGTATTATTATTATTATTATTATTATTATTATTATTATTATACTAGAGACCTGGTGCATGAAAATTTATTCACAGGGTGGGGGTCCCCTCAATTCAGCCTGCACCCTTTCCAATCCAGGACCCCTTGAGGATGTCTGACTGCTGGTTCAGGCCTAAACCAGCAGTTGGACATCCCTCTCACAATCCTGGACCATTGGCTCCTGACTGCCTGGTCACCCTTTACTGTCCCCCTACCAGCCTGGTTACCCCTATCTGCCCCCCCTCTGCCAGCCTGGTTGCCCCTAGCTGCCCCTCCTCTGCCAGCCTAGTCACCCCTCACTGATACCTGTCCCTTACCCCACCAGCTTGCCTGGTTGCCCCCAACTGCATCTCCCTCTGCCAGCCTGGTCACCACTAACTGCCAGCCTTGTTGTCCCTAACTGCCCCCCTTGCTGACCTGGTAGCCCCAACTACTCTCCCTGCTGGCCTGGTCACCCTCAAATTCCGCTCCTGCCAGCCTGGTTGCCCCTCATGGCCTCCCTGGTTGCCTGGTTGCCCCATGCAGCCTGCTGTTCAGTCGTTTGGTCATTCCTCACCCTCCTGCCACCCTGGTTGTATGCAGCCATCTTGTGAGGATGTGAAGGTTAATTTGCATATCACCTATTTCTTACATAGGATCTTACCATATACATAGTATATATGTATAAATATATAATCTGCATTATATACTATTACAGTGGTACCTCGAGATACGAGTGCCCTAACATATGAGATTTTTAAGATACGAGCCATCGAACGAGCAATTTTTGCTTTGAAATATGAGCAACATTTGAGATAGGAGTAATCGCGTGGATTGGCTGGCTGCACACGACCCACCAGTTTACCTCGACTCAAGCGTCTCATAGTTTTCCACGCCTCAAGGTTACGGAACAAATTAAACTCGTATCTCGAGGTACCACTGTATATATTATTTCAAGAGCATTGACTAGAAAAGTTATAGCTGATGCCTCAAGTGTCAGTATAATGCTTGATAGAAAGTGTTTAACAGCTGTTCAGTTTTCCTAAAGAAGGACTAATAAAGAAACTAGATATTTCACCACAAATATTTCATACAATTTAAAAGAATATTTAAGACACCTTCCCTTTTGTGTCATCAGTGAGTGTCATTCTTGTGCATCATGTTCAATGTGGAGAGGGACTCATTTTACGTAGGTTTATTTTCTCTTTATATGGCTCTATTTTGAGACTGGCAAACTAAAATTATTTCAAGAGGAAAATAATTATTTTGCTCTTGGTGGCTCTCTTCTGGCTTTCTTAAAATAGGCACTAATGCTTAAGAAAAGCTTTTTCATAAATGGAACAGGGTCATTGTGTTAACTTGCAGGAATGTATAACAGAGAATCAATTTCAATTGTTTTCAACATTTCATTTTCCATTTAACCCAAGATTCAGATTCCAAGGAAGAGAGTCTCTAATTGACCCAGTTTGGCCATGATGTCATCACTCAAATAGGGCAGAGCAGGACGTTTAAATATATATATATATATATATATATATATATATATATATATACACATATATATATATATGTATATATGTATATGTACATATATATATGTATATGTACATATATATATATATGTATGTGTGTGTGTGTGTATATATATATTGATTGATTGATTTCAGAGGGGAAGGGAGAGATAAAAACATCAATGATGAGAATCATTAATCTGCTGCCTCCTGTATGCCCCCTACTGGGATTCAGCCCACAACTTGGGCATGTGCCCTGACTAGGAATCAAACCATGACCTCCTGGTTCATAGGTCGACCCTCAAACACTGAACCACACTGGCTGGGCAGAGCAGGACATTTTGACTGACAGCTATTTAAAATATTTAATGGAGAAATAGTGGTTTCTCCAGAGTAAACCTGGTTTGCTGTTGCCAGAATAGAAAGGAATGGATACGAAGAAGCAGCGACCACTCAGGGACATTGATTACTCCCATAGCTCTTCCTAGTAGGCTAGTAGAGGGAAGAGCGTATGGAACCAATCGTATTTCTGCAAAATAAATGTCACTTTATAAAAAGGATAAACATTGCCACATTCAAATAACTTACACATCAGTAACAGATTTTAAAAAGTAAAAGGTTGGATATTTTATGACCCTTACTTTGCAGGTTGCCAAACTATTAAATAATAGTGAAAACTTTTATTGAATATCCCTTGCTATTCAGTTATGTTTTAAGAATATTGTGGGTGATATATCTGCTCTGGTTGAGAAAAAAAAAGAGAAGAATTTTGTCATGGTTATTTTCTGTATAGTCTGTAGTTGGCACATGTGTGGCCTAAAATCTCCGAGCCAGGTTTTCTAAAGGTTATATTGCTTCAAATAGCTCACTGAGTCCTTTTGTCTTTTGTCTTCATTAGCTAATATCATAGCTACTCTCTCTATGGGATAAAGAGACAACACCCTTGAAACTACTTGACTTTGATATTAAAGGTTAAAATATGAAATAGAGGCTCTCACTTGCCTATTGGGATGCCAGAATATGCACAAAATTGGAATATTTTACTCAACGATCTCAAATATAAGATTTGAAAAAAATTTTCAGAATTTTATAATGTTCAGGAAATTTTTATGAAAGCTAATTTGGCAGAAAATGTTCAAGTTTGTATCATGTATCAGAGATTAACAGAATCATTCCTCCAGGGTGATACATTAAGAAGGGTTTAAAGATGTATTAAATATGGAAATTGAGCTTTCTTTGTAACAATATTTGGTAGAGGTCACAAAATGACTTTTAACTGTTAATATTTAGCTTGTGCACACAGCATTTTAAGAAAGCACAATTATAATGGCATAGTAATGTTAGAACATGAAAACCTTTAAACTATTAATTGACTGAATTATTAAGTATGCATATAAATTGGAGCTATGACTATACATGTGCTGGGAGAAGAATTAGACACACAAGATGGGTCAATTTTGTGTTTATTTCAGTACATTACCTATTGCTGTGATGTATTTAGGACTTTTCATTCTTTTTTTTTAAATTTTTATTAGCTTTATGCTCTTCTCTGATTACAGCATGGCTCGTTTAAATTATTTTATGTGGCCACGAGAGAACAATTTACATAAGTGCTCAGAATGATTAGACTATTAATGTTCCCCCAATCCCACCCAGAATTCCCAAACTCTGATCATATCAATTTCATTTCATTGAACTGAAATTAGGAATATTTCTGCCTTTTATAATTACTTAATAAATATGTATATATGTATGTATATTTGTGTAGGTTTACATTGCTTGCTTCCAAAAATAATTTGGGGGAAAAAGTGTTCCTATAGGGTGTGGTTTTTTTTTTTGCCAATAGTTCAGATTTGTTTTCTGTTTGTTTTCATTTAGTTTTAATCCTAATCCTTTGCAAAGACACACATTCTGGACAATTATTTTAGGAGGGACCTTCACGTGGACCAGCCTGTATGGTGTCAACCAATCCCAAGTGCAGAGATATATTTCCTGTAAAAGCAGATTCCAGGCAAAACTGTAAGCCTAACTATAGTATTTTTTTATTATAATTAACCATTAATTATCTTCATAGAAACTCTTTCATGAGTTAAGCTTACATTTTCTCAAGTTTGTTTTTGGTATCATAAAATTCCAACAGGTAAACAATGTATTTTTGAAAGGATGAAGTAGAGCAAAGTGGTACTGCGTGTTTTAAATAAGATATTTAAACATATTTATATTAATTATTAAAACAAATCTTATCAATAGTTATATATTATTCACCTGTTTGTATAAGGAATTGTGGGGAAAATTGTAAATACATGGCTCTTGTCATGAAGAACCTTAGCAGCAAATTAGGAAAATATGCTCAAGTATGTAAAAAGTGAAATAACATTAGAGATATAACCATTCCATGAAACACTGTAACAATAGAGGGAATCTTCCAGAGCATTCTATTGCCAGATGTGCTGGTGGGTTTTATTTCCAAACACAGTCATGGGTTTATTATCCTGCTCTAGGACTTGCTTACTTGAGTGATCCTGGGCAAGTTACCTAGTCTCTTAGAATTTCAGTTTCTAAACTCGTAAAATGAACATAAGACATATTATACATATCATGGAGGGGTTGTAGAATACTGTGTTCAATGCACAGATGGTAGGGATCTAGTAAAGGTGAATTCCTTTTTCCACCTCAAATCATGGGATGTGAATCCTGGTTGAGAGATTCCTGTCAACCAGCAGATCCTGAAGGATGACCACAGGTGGCAGGAGAGAAGAGTGAGAGAGCATTTCAGGTAGGCAGAGTCATTTGGACAAATCCCAGAGGTCAGAGGGACCACATGGTCAGAGAACTCTCAAGCCCATCTTGGCTCCAGCCAAGAATCTGAACGGTGGCTGTTTTTTTCCCAGGAGGCCTGCGGTAAGCTTGTGACCACCACTCCTCATGCTGATGAATAGGCTGACTCAGCCCTCAGGCATTTAGGGGCTTCAGAACTCTGAATAGAATGATTAAGGGTAACAGGGTGATTGGAGTAGGAGAAGGAATGGCAATTCTATTTCTGTTCAAAGGAGAACATGAAAATATTTTGATGTCCCATGTCAGAACTCAATAAATTGAGAGTTAATTGGTTTAGACGTTACCTGTTTTTGGATAATCCCACAATGAAAAATCGATGTGACTATGAGGACAATAACTGGGTAGGCAATCCCCCAAAAGGAGCTTAAAAGTTGTGGTATTATATGGAACTTTGAAGGCATGTAATGTATACATCCAGCAATCCACCAGAGTGGAAATGTATATTAGAACTGATGTCTTTAAGTAATTGTGCACATGCTCTTCTGTTGTGTTGGGACACAAAGCTCAAAGAGCCCACTTTTATAACTAAAAGAACAGTATTAGAGCTTTCCTAAAAAGAAACAATTTCCTTCCCAAGAGCCCACTGGGTCTCCTTAACAAGGCAGACTCCCAGGGTCCAGGGGAACCATTCTCTCTGGCTTCCTAACACTGGTTCCATGGGAAGAATGAATTCCAGCCCAAGAATCAGACTTACTGACCTTGTTTGTCTGGGGACAACAGATGTTGGTAACTCATCTATCTGAATACCATGAAAACAAATAAAATGAGATAGTAAAATATTAAACTCACATACAAGCAAGGGAGGTGTTTGAACAGGAAAGTGTCTGGGTATATTTTCTATGATTCGGAGATGAGATATACCATATTTCCAGGCATATAAGATGACTTTTTAACCCAGAAAAATCTTCTCAAAAGTTGGGGGTCGTCTTATATGCTGGGTGTCGTCTTATAGGGCGGGTATATTCCAAACTCTATATTTTAAAAGTTGGGGGTTGTGTTACATGCCCAATCATCTTATATGCCGGAAAATATGGTAATTACTTATCCTATTTTTAGACAATAACAAAACACAGTGAATTTAGTGAATCCAGGGGAAAGGCTAGCAGTCTGTTGTTTGGCACCTGAGAATCAGAAAGGCTAAATCATTTTCCCAGGGTCACGTATAGTTGGTAGAGATGGGGTTTATGTTCAGGTCTGGCTCCAGCACTGTTCTCTAAACCTTTACATTCCCCTGGGGCACACACTGTGCATTATAATGCTGGACATTGTTTGGGAAGATACCGTCTATGGAATATAGGCTTACCTTTCATACTTAATGGATGATACGGCAAACCACAATTAAACAAGTTTGATGAGTTGCTAGGTAGATGCTAAGTATATTTAGTAGTTTATAATTGTAACACTTTTAAAAGGAAAATGAGTAATTGTTGCTGATCCGGTGACTATTAAAATCTTCATGACAAGAAACCCTGAAGCAGTATAATTAGATGCCATTCGAAAGCTAATAATGCCCTTGGAACTCCAACCAGGAGAATGCATTCATTCAATGGGGAAACGTCACCTAAGTATCTCCAAGCACATTGCTGATGGATGCCATTCGTAGAAGGTTAGGCCAGGAGAAGATAGCATTTTTGATAAAAGATCATGTACATTTATTGAATATAATCACGAAAGTTTCTTCTGTCTATGTAACAACTGTCCTCTTTTTGGGGATGGAAATCACAACTGTCATTCACTGGCTCGTTCTCACTTCTCTAGGTCTCTCTACATCAACCTGGTGGGACTCTGGGTCATCCTCGTCTGTGCAGTGCTTTGTGGGCTCGCCCTGTACTCCAGGTACCAGGACTGCGATCCTTGGACAAACCATCAAGTGTCGGCACCAGACCAGGTTCAATACCATGTCTTTCTTACATGTGCACGAGTGACATGCAGAATGCTTATTAGTTGGGAAGGAAGAGTATGCATGTTCTTGTAGATAAACAGTAAATAGGTACAATATAATCATCTGTAACTTCTATAAAGCATTTGGCAGGTGTAGCAAGAATAAAGAATGATGTATCCAAGTTTATTGAATATTGAAATACCAAACAAATTTCAAGCCAAGTGTTAAATAGTTCAAGAAATAATGCAAGGCTGGGAGTAGAATTGTAAATGTAGTTTTAAAAAGCCAAAACTATATCTAAGCCATGTTACTGTAGAACATTTTGTCATATTTTTAGATATCCCATTTATAAATAGTTTACTTTTCAGTTTTGTTTTGTTTTTAATTACAGTTGGTTTACAATCCTAGCTAATAAAAGAGTAATATGCAAATTGACTCTCACTCCAAGATACGAGATGGCTGATCCCATGTGGACACAAAATGGCTGCCACATGATGGCCAGCAGGGGAGAGCAATTGTGGGCACTTAGGGGTGATCAGGCCAGCAGAGGAGGGCAGTTAGGGGAGACCAGGTCAGCAAGGGAGGGCAGTTGCGAGGGAGCCAGGCCTGCAGGGAGGGCAGTTGTGGGCAACAGGCAAGCAGGGAGGGCAGTTAGGGGAGACCAGGTCAGCAGGGGAGGGCAGTGTGGG